>DWJZ01007964.1:0-11702 GCA_018249125.1 Asbolis capucinus
AAGTTTGACAGGCCAGTTGGTCTAGTGGTTAGTGAATTTGACTGCTACATCGAAGGTCGATGGTTCGATTCCCACCCAGGTCAAACTTTTCTGTGATGAGCAGGAATGTTTGTTCTGTGTGTCTGTGTGTAAAAAATATCTATATAAGTATGTATTTAAAAATATATATGTATGTTTATCAGTTGTCAGATCACCATAGTACAAGCTTTCGCTTATTTTGGGGTCAGATGGCCGTGTGTGAGTTGTCAAAAGATATATATTTATTTATAAAGTTCTCAACGGTGAGTGAAATTCACCAATCTGCACTCGACCAGCTTGGTGGACTGTGGCCTATACCCCATTAAAAGTAGAGACCCGAGCCCAGTAGTGGGACAATTGTATTGAAATAAACGACTCAAAAGTAACTTTCATTCCATTAATGACTCAAAATTTGAAATGAGAATCGACGCAAACTGTCTTGTAATCTTCTATTACAAGTTATCAATGGTTTGAAGAAAGATCTTTAGTTCTCCATAAAGTTCTTCAATTCATTAATTAATTCATTTTGTGGTGGACGAGGAGTACATTTTATTAAGTTGAGTTTTGAGATTGAATGTACTTCTGTTACTGAATGTACTGTTTGTTAAATTCTATTTTATAAATTCTTGTACATTATTTGAACCCCACAATGCCTTTTTCCTGTTAGATGTTGTTGTTATTTATTTAATTTCACAGTATAATGTGCCTTTGAAGATACAATTATTATTTATTTAGGTAGCATGATATTAATTTAAATAGTTATTTCGTTCCAAGTGATGCTCGAGTAACGATACCGTGGAGAGAAACTAAGACAGTCTGTCTAAGTTTTATTCGTCGCATTACATAATCGTGAGTACCACATGGCCATCTTATCCCAAACTAAGCATTAGCTTGTGATTTGGTGATCAGACTACTGATATAAATATATATTTTTTTATATGTACTTATATCGGTTTTTATTTACACCCAAACAGAACAAACATTCCTGCTCATCACAGAAAAGTTTGTCCTCACGAACCCACGACCTCCGGCCCAGCAGTCAGGTTCACCAACCACTAGACCCTAGTCTGTTTGGATTTTCATATCAATAGAAGTTTTACACATTCTAAAATATTCCAACTATACTTGCTATCTTATCGTACATTTATTGACTCGTGTCGTAAAAGTAAGTACAGCTGTTGTCATGACTGTACAGGGGTTGTACCGTGTCTGCCTTTATATGCGCCCCTAATTCCTACCCCTATACTGGAGCAAGCAATAAAGTCTAGATTCAGAAAACAATATTGATTTTTATACCACGCATTTAAAATTCTTCGATTGTTTGCAACGTCACTTTTCTATTTTATATTTATGTAATTATTGTATGTCGATGGTTCATATGTATGTACAAATGTTACAATTTAAGCATTTTCACTTTTTTATGTTAAATGCTTTTTGTTACAATAATTAAGGACATGCATTGATATGGTTAAATGTTGTAAATACGTGTCGTAGTGTGCAAAGCTTCATAAGCTTTAGTATAAAATATATTTATCAAATTGAAACTTCGAGTGTCTGTGTTGAATAGATTTTGCATTTTTTGCAATTTTGCCTTTATACATAGGAGCTATTGATATATCTGTATATAAACATTATGTCAGTTACACATTACAATTTTATAGTTTTTGTATGTAGTTCAATGCAAATAGGGAGATTTTTGGGTCCAGGAATCGATGAATGAATTTTTTTTTGCTACGCAATTCATGTTAATAGGTTTGACAAGTTCCATTTCTTTAATTTTTTTACACCTTGAATTAACGGATTAAAAAACGTTAATAAAATATTTTTAATACACACTGCGACATTAAGAAACGTGTTTATGTATTGGCTGTTTAAAATGAACTAAACAAAACAACAGCCCAAATATAAGATGAGCTCGTATGTGTCGACACATTTTTGTCACGTACCCGACATCTAGTTGTATTATTGATCGAAGGTATGATACGCACAACAATCTTTGCAACCTTGGGGCTATCTGTTATTGATCAGGGGTGCAACCGCGTTTGAAATTGGAATATATAAATTTCCTACCCCCTATCCACACAGATATTATTATTGGGGAAGTAGTTTGCTGCGATATTAAATAAAAACTTTTATACAACTGTAATGTTTGTTAATATGTCGGTTTGTCCGGGCCAAATCTTGTAAGCTAAATAAGAACCACTTCACCTTACACAGCAAAAATTTTGGATATTGAATACACAGACAAAAGAGGCGTTAAAAGACATTTTTGCCATTACATTATAATTGTTCACGAAAGCACAAGTATGTCATCTATTACTCGCCAGGGTGCAGCAAAAGCGAATCCAAGAAGAATCCACACAAAACCCATGAATCCCATTACACATGAATGTAAAAGGGAGAGGCTCAAAAGAATTTCAAACGAATTGAATCCCTTAAGATTTTACTCTGAAGACTAAATAACCGGGATGTTATGTAGTTTACGACAACACGAGTTTTCTCTTTAGTGAATTTTTCCGTGGATATGATAGCATATGAGGTGATAATGACTTGTGAATCCGAGGTGAGGTGACTTGTCTTATAAGTAATCTTTAAACGAGTAAAGATATTTTCTTAATATTAGCCTTGGACATTAACACCAGATTGGGATGTTACTAATGCGTAAATAAATAAATGACAATGGCACAGACCCGCACGCGTAGGGAAGAGAAAGAAGCAAGAGGAGTACATTTTTGAAGAAACTGGAATCAATAAGAGACCAACTGACCCCAAAAACACCTACCCACTTTGGGATCTGTGACAGAAGAAGACAAGGTTTCCAAGTCTATCTATTAAATCAATGGATCTCACACCGTTTTACGGTAAAAGGTTTAAGGCAACGAAGGAATGATTTGTTACGAGTGTGTTTGATATGGCATTATTATTTTCAGTAACTACAAAGTGTTTCTTGTAAATGAAGTTTAGTATTTTATTTCGGTCATATTGATCTTCATAAAACTTTATTTAGAATTGTTTACATTTAAATGCTGCTAATGTTAGGCACGGATAGGATTAGGGAAACGAAGAATTTTACATCAGCAAAGCCAGGATTCCAGGGAAGAGTAACGCAATATTGTAAGTCATATAGAACTGGTGCGAATTTTTAAGAACCATAAACATGCAATAGGAGTGTAGTAAGAATTACGTGAGATTTAGAGGAATTATGCTAGAAAATGTTCAGAGATGTTAAAAAACTCCCTCATGACAAACCATACAAGTTGCAATTGCTAGAAGATGTTGTCCTGAATAACAAAAATATACAAATCCGAATCTCAAAAAGCTTTTGTCCTGTCACAAAAATAAAAAAAATCTTATAATAACCAAATACAAACTAAAGCAAATCTATATAAACCAGGATACTAAGATTCAACTTCAACTGATACTTTACCATCAAACCTATTTTCAGGCGTAATCAATTATTACAAACAATTATTTAATCAAATAGAATTTGTTCACACATCGAAAGAAATTACGGCTTTTCGTTCGAAAGTCTTTGTCCGACACGGAGCTATTGCGGGTTAAATAAAAGGGTGTTAACCCACCCTATCCGTCCCCGAAATGAATAACAAAAATCAAAGGCACTACTTCACAGTTTGGTAGTATTTTTAAGAATGCTGGCTGTTTACGCGTTGTAATAAAAAAATATGCAATGGCTTCTTTGTTTTTTTGTTTTTCGTTTTATTAAGACGCGCGGGTAAGAGAATGATGCAAGGGCAACATGTTGCTAAAGTGACCAGGATCAATAACTATATCAAATGACCCCAGATACACCAACAACATATCGTTCTGGACAGAAGAAGAATGGGAAAGAGGATGACTAAACGGACGGACTAAGAGGATGGGAAGAAAAAGAGGATTGGCTCTCAAGACCCCAGCCGGAACACGACGAATTCTTTGGTGGCTGATTCAATCAAGAGGGTAGTAGCTAGCCAGACGGGCTTCACAAAAAGATTCCGCTCTACCACCGAGCAGTTGACTTCTGTACGCCTTTTACGACACCCTGGTAGGCCAGAATATACCACCGAAATATTCAGTAGTATTAAAAACAAAGTAATGTACACAGTGCACGGTGAGTCGAGTTTAAAATCACATATAACGACGAGACTTGTTACAATTTGGATTTCGCAGAACAACGTCTGCCGGCTCAGCTAGTGTATAAACAAAGCTCGATAAACAAGACCACAGTTGTCAGTAACAGCGTTACAATTTGTTATAACAACAGATTTCTTGTAGTTCCTGTGGATTCATTTTTAATTAAATTACCAACAATCTCAATTCCTAAACGAAATCATTTAGGTAAACAGTCCTATTCTGTAATTTCGCATTCGATATTCGAAAAGGGGCGAAAGACATAATTAATCGAGCAACTTCTGTCACTCCTCCCCTCGAACTTCGGGGGGCAACGAAATCGTGAAATGTGTCCCTAATTTTAGCTAAATTACATCAACTGTCAGTTCAAAAGCTGCTTTATTTCAAAGACTCAAGTTTCATTTTTAATTGGCGGGTAGTACCAGGAGTACAAAGCCGGAGGGTAGTTTTTCAAATATGTAATTGTATGGGATTGTGGTCATTAACTACCGACAATCAAGTTGAAGTCGAAATTGTCTGCGGATATGCGCAATTTATACAGATATTTAAAATTTAACGCTTAGAAAGTTGTTAAGCACTGGAACAGCGTAGTGCGGATGTAAATCTCTAAAAGACATCGACTTAGCTCCAACGGTGGTTCATTTCTAAGCACGGGTCTCTTTTCACAATGATGTCTAAAGCATAGCATGGTGGAGCCATGCTGCTCTATTGCGGATTGGTGGAGAGATTAATAGCCAACCCAACCTTCGGAAATCTTTTATGTCGTCTTAAGACTTCCAAGGTGGATTAACGATTGCTATCTAACGATACCGGGACCGACAGTGTTACGGGTCCTCTGAAACACGCACATGATTTTTTTTAGTACTAGCGGTCACCAATCCTCCTACCGACCGCAGCTGTTGCTTAGCCTTTTCGATCGCTTACAAACCATCGGCCCATGAACTGATATGATTCTGACCAATTCTATGCATGTGTGTGTGTTCCTAAACACATTTTACCATAATTTCTTTAGCGATATCTCTACGAAACTATTAAGAGTTTTATTTTACGTCTTGGATAAGCTGTTAGGTAGTAAATATGTAGTTAAATATCAGCGGCATAGATAAAAAATATGCAAAGTGATTTTATGATGTCAGCAAAAGATGGGTTGACTTTTTTTTTACTTTCTATAAATTGGTGCTTGACCACTGTCCCATCTGATGGTAAGCGGCAATGTGGTTTTTGATAAAGCGCACTAACTTAGATATAGCCTATTCACTCTTTACTGGATGACACATTGAAATCGAACGGCAACACTGACATTGACAACTTATTCCTGTCCTACACAGCTTGATGAAAGAGGAATTTTACTTTAACCCATTAACCCTCACTACTGAGCATGTCTCCTGATACTGAGGAGGCCTATAGCACATCACCACGCTGCTACATTGCGGATTGGTGGGGAGTAAGTGGCTCAGTGCCCGTCTGAACTCCTCCGACATAACTTAACGATCTATAACAACCGGGGCTGGCTTGACGTGTCCTCAGACCCACGGAAGCTGTCATCATTATCCTTTATGTCTTGGATTCCTTCCTGGATCCTTTATATTTATCCTTTATGGACTCCGAAATGGTGATAAATGAAGCACTGATGTATTAAGGAAACTTCGTTCAGAATTTTCTGAAAAAGGTTTTGGTGAAATTATATCGATCGGATATATGATGACGTGATGCGTAGCAACATGTGTCAGGACAGCTAGTAAGTTAATATAATAATCATATGCTTTTTTTTTTATTCTTAAAGTTAGAAGTAATTAAATATTTATTTTTGGATAGGCAGCGGAAACATTTTTACTTTGATAAGACGACGCAATGTCAGAAGTATTGATGTCTCGTTGTTGACACAACTGTGTGTGTAGACTATGTTATTTGTAAATATTTTGGAGAATATTCTCCATCCTTGGTAGGTGGTCCTTCTGGCTTTAAGTTAGTGAATATTTGTCGTTACATAAATTCTTTAAGTTATTATTTTTTTAATTATTTTATACAATTTTTAAATTACATTTTAAACGACATGGGCATTTAATCAAAACTGATTTTTGCCGCGGCTTCACCTGCGTATGTGTTGATAAAAAACGTATGCTCATTTCCTACATATGGTCTACCTGTGTTCCAAGTTTTATCTTAAAAACGGTTAGCACATCATCCCGGGGGAACCTTCAATCGGGATATTCTATCCCATGTTCATTTCCTGGATTTGGTCTATCTGTGTGCCAAGTTTCATCATTATTCGTTTGACAATTAGCCCGTGAAGGAAATATAAACATCCAAATATCCAAACGTATGAATTCCAAATCCAAACATTCACAAAATTTCACATTTATAATATTAGTGAGATTTTTAATTTTGCTTTTTATAATACTTTATCGCACAAACTAACATTCTGAATGTAACCGGGTACTCACGATTTAATGATTGTTATCATAAATATTTTTAACGTATACTATATATCCTATGCTATAGTTATTATTCTAAACGCAATTGTCTTACCAACATGATCACCAGGTTGTACATATTCTTGTATATATTCTCCGCCGTAATGCAGTCATTCCATAAATTCCATTCATACGTCTGCAGTGCCAGCACACCCGCAGCTGACCGGTTAAATCAGCTGTTTTATTAATCGGCGTTACATATTTAAATATAAAAGCTAAGGTTTGTGTTAAGAATTTTGTTAAAGTTAGCTTCTCTTTGATAGCTAAACGTAGTCTTTAAATTGAAGGATTCGATGAGGAACAAGCTATATTTACGAAGTGCGGAAGAGATACACATTAATGAAATAAGTTAGACTCAAACACGCGGTCGGCTCCCTGCGTTAAATAGTCCGTGCTAAGCTGGCACGGGCCGATTTAATAACATAAAAAGTAAGATTCACATAAAAACGAATGGACCCCATACCAAAGTACATGTGTTAAGCATTGGGCATCAAATATTACCACAGTTTATTTTAGTTGGTGTGTCCATTATCTTATCAGGAGAGAGATAAGAGAAAAGTATCTCCACTGTGTTTTTGTGATCGGTTCATGATAACCATACTTAAATGACATATTACCCAGTGAGAAATAATAAATAAATAACTTTGTTACTCTTTCATGCAAAATTACTGAACGGATTTTAATGAAATATAGCACAAGGTTAGGTTATAAGTTAGAAGAACTTATAGGCTGCATTTTATCTATTATTTATGCTTTAATAAATCATTATTACGCTACCTTATGTTACTCAGTCTCCACCATTTATTAGTTTTATAAATGTAATAATAGATGGCGTTAGGAGTACTGAAATGATATTTAAATAAACGAACATCGAATTTTACGGATGATTAGTAAGCGCGTCACGCACGTTACCAACATAATGAATAAACTCAAAAAGTACTGATCAGATTTCAAAAATTCTTTTACCATTAGAATCCTACATTATTACTGAGTGACATAGGCTGTATAAATATCATAAGATAATAAAATGATCAACCGGCGGGCACTCGGGTACTCGGGTGGCGGGGCGCGTGGTAAACGGAGTGCGGGGCATATGAAAATGTATTGAATTAACCGTATCGTACATTCGGAAGTAATTCACATATGGCATAGGGTAACATTTTGACCAACACCTACCACCACGACCATGCGGACGAAGTCGCTTGGAATTTATATTTTGACCACCATCCACCACCACAACCGATCGCGGGCGGCGCGGGAGCGGATGAAGTCGCGGACAAAACTTAGTAATCAATATTTGTATTAATATTTGCCTCTAAACATTATTCTTACTTTGTTTCAGGTATGTCAATGGCAACTTCAATTTTGATACGTAAGTAACAGATACGTACAGACTTACAAACACACATACATAGACATGTAATCAAATTGTAGCTGATCCATTCCTGTATATCCTGGGCGGCATCACTAACCAGGTGTCACCACCAGTCTGCACATTTACCTGTTAAAATAAATAAATAATTATACAAAAAAAAAATAGCTGTACCCTAGCTTCCTCAGTCGTGAGAAATCCATGCCCAGTAGTTGGCCATTAACAGATTGAACCCATACTGATCACGGTTCGTTTGCCTGTTCAAAGATCAAAAGAAGAGAAGGAGATAAAATAGAAAGAGAAAAAAGATTAGAAGTTGATAGAATAACCATTGAATATTTTTCAAAGAAATGTTTTCAATGTTTCAGTGTGCAAGGCACTCTTATCAACGAGGTCGCAGTTTTACTTTTTTAGTGCGAAGCAGACGGCGATACTTGCCTCTCTTTCACTCTCACGATGGGAGTTAATGACTTTCACTGAGTTATATTTTTCTAAGTTTACTTGGTTTTATAATGCGCTTAATAAGATTAGTTGGCTGTAACCTGTTTACAAATGAAGGGGGCCGGGTTTGAATCTGCACATCGCTTATTTTATTAGTTCTCTGTTAGAATTTATATACTGTTGGCTTAGTGGTTTGGTAACCTAACAGGTTAGCAGCCGTTAAGCCGGCAGTCTTGGGTTCGATTTCCAAGCAGGACTTTTTTGTAATAAACGGTAACATTAGGTGTCTGGCTGTAAATATATCTATATATACAAAATAAAACTGATCTAATCTCCACAGCACAAGCTATCGCTTAATTGGGTGCCCGTGTGTGTTGTTCTCATATATACATATATATATTATTAATTTGTGTTGTGGTATAAAAAATATGTATACAAATAAGTATGTATTTAAAAATATACATTTACCGTGTTCAAACTCTTTATAACGAAAATGAAGGAACTGAGCATTTTTATCGTTAGTTATCGTTATATCGTGAACAATATGTGGTTTTTAACGTAAACCAACCAAGTTGTACTCACTTCTACATTATAAGGAATTTATCGTTATAAAGTATAATGCTATAAAGAGTTAACACTGTATTTATTAGGTATTAATTCCGAAGCCTATAGGTCCTGCAAAATCTTGCTTGCATTGTGCAGTGCAATAAACTCTGGACGCATAACGGTTCAAGCACGCGGCCTGTTCCTCACCCGTGAAGGTAACCGTTCCAAAACCACTACCTGAATACGTTAAACATACGAAGTAACTCTTATTACTATACAAATAAAGTTGGTTTTCATCTGTGCTGTGTGATTCTATAGATAAAATTTCGGCTGTGTGAAGAGGGCGTTAGAAATCGTGTTCGATATTCAAAAAGGGACCAACGCGAAGCGTCGCTTACAAAAATCGATGCAGTGATTAAAATTGAATGAGCTAACTGCCTTATTTAACTAGTTTCCGCCTGCAGCTTTACTCGCTTGGTGTAGTGAGAAAAGGCCCATATAATCCTCATTGTAATCTATCTCTACGCCAAATTTTATTCAAATTCGTTCAATAGTTTTTGCGTCAAAGAGTAACAAACATCCATCCATCCTCACAACATATGTTATGTTATTATCGTTCATGAATCGATTTAGAATACAAAAAAATGTAAAACAATATTTGTAAAACAATTACATTTACGTACCTGTTACATTTCGTTGAAATATTTTATACTAGATGGCGCCGAGGTATACTATATTTAAAAAAAGTTTTTATGGATTTTAAATTTTGTCATTTTAATAAAACTTGTAAAAAAATAGTTGGCGAAAATAATACTTTTTATTACTTATTTTTACAAATCTCCAATATTGTAATAATTAAAATTGGTTAAGTATGTATTGTGGTGGTTTTTGGAAAAAGACATCAATGACTTTATAAGTTTTATCAAGATGAACAAATTTTTTCACTACGTAATATTATCATCTACAATTTTATTATAATCAAAATGATCAGTAATACTAGATAATACAAGAAATCCAATATGCCACAGTAATTTGCTATTCTTTTAAAAACAGTGGAAAAGGAAACAAAGAAACTACTTACAGAAATTGTTGGCAGGCTTCAATTGCTTATAGTCCATGGCATATACGAATATAATATATATTGGTGCTAGAAAGTGCACATTGTTCGATAATAGAAGTAAAATTTACGCGGGAAGGGCGTTGCCATTTTTTTTTCTTTAAATTGACATTGGCCTTTTTCCATACAGCCAAGGGTGTTGTGTACAGCCGTTTGAGTTTTACATCAATTCTCCGCGAGTTCGAATTTTGAATTTTGTTTAGTAGGAAACTAGGTTAAAAATATTGCACTATGGTTTATATTGTCTATGATCAGATGTAAGTAATGGTAAGTTATTTAACATATTGTTAAATCAGTCTATCTAAAAAAGTCTGTTCTCTCATATGTACATATTTAATTTCGCTGCCAAATTTGACACGCCTCCGAGAATGAAATTTGGCACATATAAATTTATAAGGAGGAGTGCAGAAAGCTTTAGAAATGTACATATTTATGTTAATACGTGAAGCAAAAACTTTGTAAATATTTTTACGAAAAATACATTAACAGACGACTATGAAATTTGGCATAGTTAAACTTGTAACGGATATGGAGTACAGAAACCAACTATTGTTTATAAAAATACATGGGAAATATATTAAATTACAAAATAAAACATACACACTACCCTATATTTGATACACTGACATTTGTCAGACAGTACTGTCAATGAAAATTAATTTTTTAAATTGAATAACGGTTGAATTTTAGCCGCAGACAGGAGATCTAAGTTTTAATTGCCTTTAAAATACATTAGATCAATAAAGTCAAACAACTACTGTAATGGTACGTTTATCTTCTAAATAATGTATGTAAATATTACTCACATATTAATATCGCGATAAATGCTCCATAATTTGTAAAGGATACACACGCCCCACTTTGGTCACTGCATTGATTTTAAAAATAGAACGGTGCGTTTTCGATGCGCGCTTCTGTTATAATCTATGCTTGTTTTAATATTGACTTTACTTGTCGGTAATAGAGACTAAAATAGATTGCATTTAATTATATTCTTAGTATGTAATGGTGCGGTTGAATGAAAAGATGGAACGCAGTATGTTCTTATTGGGGTACTTTGAATTTCGAACGGAAACAGAATAGGTTAATAGAAGAAATGTTTCATCCACATCGTAAAATAATGCCCGATGTCCGATGTCAGATGATTCAGATGAGATTGATTCGCTTTCTACGAATAGTCTTTGATGATTTGTTCTCGTAACTGTTCTAGCGTCATCGAGTGATACAAATATTATAAATCTCCCAATTTCTTGGGAAATTCTTTTTGGTCTATTTCTCTTCAAGCCATTTGTAGCAATATAAAGTAGCTCATATTTTTTGTCAAGTTCTACTCTACCTCTGTACCAAATTTCATCAAAATAGGTTAAGTAGTTTACGCGTGGAAACGTTACAGACAGAAAGAGTCACTTTCGCATTTATAAATTAATTAGTAAGAATGGTCCCATTTATATAATTTTAACATTTCTTGGTTTGTTGACAAGAACTTCGTATCACGAGACCGATTATGTCAAAGCTTTGAAAAGTGAGTCTAGCTTATGTACGTATAATTAAAAAAGTTTACAGCTGTTTGGATACAAAAGTCTATCACGTGACGTTGAGTCGAGAC
>DWJZ01007965.1:0-11701 GCA_018249125.1 Asbolis capucinus
AGGCTATCATCGCTTTGCAATTAGTGTTATAGGGTGAATTTAAATTTATTTATCCACAAACCTTAAACATATTTACACATTTCGTTTATTTCCATGCGTTAGGTACTCAAAGTTTCAATAAATAAACGACTACGATAGTAAACAAAAAAACAAATTTAAAAAAATATATTATAGCTATAAATTTACTGCTGAATGAGCATAGATTAAAAATTATAATTTTAGAGATTGCTTGCACTTTTTATGTTGGTACAAGCCACTTTAATATCAAGCCAAGGCCTACGGAAATAAAAAAAAAAACAAATACAGAATTATTTAAAAGTTTATTTACTCACAATAACATGGCAAATTCACTGACTTTTAAGTTTTTTATTGCCTTGTCTATTGTCGTCTTTTATTACAACTAATTTAACGAAGCGCTTTCTATAAAATTTAAAAATAAAAAACGACGCGATACAAAAGCAAACAGACAAAGAACACGCAAAAACAACAGTAAAATATCGTGTTTTCTGTGTTATGTATCTCGCTTTCGATAAAGTGCAATAATTAATTTGTCTCACGCACAACAAACGAACCTTCATGTACTGGGCAAAAACGCGGGAAAAGAATAACTTTCACCTCGCAATTATAGATGGCACAACGATAACGTAATGCGTGGGCTTGTGCCTGAACGGGAACGTCCTAACCCTCAAATTAAGGGGCCGAGTTGACACATCGTATTTCTTGCAGTTTTCGATGTACGTGTATTATTACGATGTGTTTTAACACACTCGGAATTTTATCAATATTGTTAATTAAGAGTTACAGTATTTTTTAAAGTTACTAAGGTCAGTTGTAAAAATCGATAATGCGATGTAATTGGTTTCAATATTACATTGGTAAATGTTATACCTATTATTTAACGTGGAACATGTTACAACAAACAAAAACTAAATTTCTTAAATGTTATGTTACTATAAGTGTTTAACATTTTAATTTAACTATGGTTGTACAATTACTGTGACATCTACAGACATTGGTGTGCTGCCTGCAGTAGCCATTGCATATGTTAAAAATGACATATCTATTTGTCATTCTCACATATTTACATTAAATGTTAATGTTGGTAACTTTGCATGGACTTCCGCTTCCCCTTTATTGGCAGCATAAACGTTAAAGTTTGAATTGCAATTGAAGCTGTCAGGGTAGCTTTGTATGAATGTATTTTATATTAACGAAACGCAAACGTGTTAAAGGAAAAACGAATTAAATATTCTATTTCGTATCTCCTTATACAAGCAGATACCGATGTGCTGTGAATATAATCATCTTAAGGTAAGTAAAATTTATTTTGCTCAACTCGTTACCGGCCAACTTATGAGCACGAGTGTCTCCTCATAGCCCTTGCTTCGCATTAAGAAAGCTTGGGTATTTATTATACCTTAAGATCTTAAAAGTCTATGGGTCATGTATAATTAAATATGTTTTCGTATATAACTTAACATTAAAGTAAATGTAAATCTAATAATTCCATCGTATTTGAACATTGCAAAGGCTGTCTATTATTATTATAATTTTAATACCATGTACCGGTTTGAAGTTCAACATTTTAACCTATAAATTATTTCATTAATGCAAACGTTATACATTTTAATGGTTGAACCGTGTGTATAAAACGTAATCTTATACTAATGGATTTGTAAAAGTTATTAAATATACATGCATTAGGCACATAATTATATCTTACATCTTTATTACTGTATGATATTATTTGCGTTTTATAGACAACTGTAATATAATATGTTATCTATCATTTGATCGCTACTGTAGCCTGGTTAGTAATTACCAAGCTTACGAAGCGAGGGAATCTAGGTTCGGTTCTCTACGGGCATGGGGTAAATTAATGTTTGTTTTTTGTATCATAAAAGCGTATTGTGATGTACATATATTTTAGGTGTCTCTGTCATCCAAAATTCAGGGACCCAGAAGTTATAAATGTTTATTTAATTTATTACCAAAGATTTAATTAAGACTCCTGAGATTTATAGAGAGCAATTATGACATTGGATTTTGTTCCCAAGTCTGGACTATTAGTTAAACTATGTATAATTTGTGTATGTTCCTGTGACATCTAATAGTAATGGCTCGAGTTAGCAAAACCTAAGAAAAATGTTCAAAAACCATTGAAGCATAGAATTGTTTAATGAATACCCTGTGACAGTCATTTATATGCATAATTAAAGTAATAGTTAAAAATATATCTTTGCAAAGGGTAATATATTCATCATTGTAAATTGCATTATTAACATTTTGTAAATGTTTATCCACACCATACGACCATTAATAGGTAAGAAAGAAAGCGACGTGTTTTCTAATAAAAATAGTTTTCGTATACCTGCACATTTACAATACTACTGTGGGACATAATTGGTCACCCGTCAGTTGCAGGGTTGATTTTATCAAACACTATTCGATTGCTCACCAAGTGTGCTTTTTAATCGAACAATTTTATTTTTAAGACTGAAAGAGCTCCACCGTAAGCTATAAAATATATTCGTAATATATTTGTATAAAAAAAAAATAACCGTTCTATATACAAAATTTTGAATATGATGTTATCTTCCTTCGACGAGTTATACCCATATAATTTTACAATATTTGTGTAGAAAATACATAGTTAAATATCTTCGCGTTACTTTTTCATCTTCGTATCTCAATGCATGGAATTTGTATTTTAATTTAAAAATATTATAACTATAACGTGATGATATAAAATATTTTATAAAAATATCAGTATAGTAGTTTATAATAGTATAAATTACACTATAAACTACTATGTAGAAACGGTATAACATATTTATACTATGTATAAATACAACTGTGAACTCGCATTTAAATTTTTATAAGAGGCGTTAAGTACGAAATGCCTATGTTGGGTAAGACCAGCTAATATCAATCTATCTAATAGCATCGCTGCTCGCTGGCCGCTGACAATGAAACAACATTTTCAATTCGATTAATATTTGTCATTCGTGTCGGAATATTCAATTCCAAATTTCAGTGGAAATTCAGAAAAAACCTAAATAAGTTAGCAACAATTCTGCGTAAGTGTGTTTTAAAACGGTACGCGAGATTATCTTTTAACGACATAATAATTCAAGGTTTTACCTGTTATTTGCTTTGCGATTCAATTTGTTTTCAGAGCTTTGTTTTATATAAGTGATTACTTAGAAATGGCAGGAGGTCGAGAATAATTTTGTTTTTTTTAAGCATATCCATAATTTTGGTGGTTACAAAGTTCGTACTTGTTCTAGAAGCAGTTTATGGTGTATACCGTTTGTCGGACGATCCACCAGTCTCCACTAGTGACTCTTTTTGCACAAGAATACTACCAAAAAAGATGCATTATCGGCGAAGAAGGAAGAACTTACCATATGATGGGATCTTTTTTTACTATAAATAAGTTAACACTTGACTACGATCCCCCCTATGCTAAGTCGTGATGTAGTCTTCGATGGGAAAGCGCACTAACTTAGTAGAAGCCTATCCACTCTTGACTTGAACACGTTATTTACATTGTATTCAAGCGCTAATTTATTTAACGTAAAATATGGTTCCCCAGTCCCCAGCCCCAAGACGACGAGTAGTCGACAGCTGACACAAATGTCATTTTATAAGTTAGTTCAAAGTATAGTTATAAATAAATGCTGACATACTCGTACCCCCGCATTAATTTCCTATGACGCTAGCTAGTGACACATATTATAAAAACACCCATGTCCAGGAAAGGGTGTTGAAGGTTTTATTTATATATAATAAATTATATGGTTATGCATTAAATAAATACATTAATGGTGTTGTTGTATAAATAATAAATTTTATCATCGTCATGTAATATTTTCAATAACTACATTTTTAATTATAAGAACATTTAAAGGTCTTATTCGTATATAACTCCATAAATATTGAACAATTACTATTATTCTATTGCACTTTAAAAAAACCTTATTTTTTTATTATAGGGCACTTCTCGGCGATAGACAATAAATAAATATTATTGGACACCTCACACACGGCCATCTGACCCCAAAGTGTTAGCTTGTACTACGGTAATCAGATCACTGATAAACATAAATTAATACTTTTAAATACATACTTACATATATTTACACCCAGACACAAAGAATAAACATTCCTGGTCATCACAGAAAAGTTTGACCTGGGTGGGAATCGAACCCACGAACTTCGGTGTAGCAGTCAGGTTCTTTAACCATTAGACCAACCGACCTGTCACATTAATAAATCATACATTGGATAAATTGGATGAGGCAATGTTCATAGCTTCCATTTATATTAGTATAAGTAATTTGCGCGAACAAAAAGACCATGAGTTCAATTTTGCTCGCATCCGTCTGTTGTTTTTACAATACACTTCCCTCCATCTTCCAAAGAAATTATATTACTACTTATACAGACTATGTTAATCTAAATTTGCATTTCGTAAATCAGATCTATACATTTCCTGGTTTCGTGTTAATACGCAATTAGACGAGCTATTATTTATATTGGCTCAACACGCCGGAGATGCCGCCATTTGCAATTTCAAACAGTCATTAAATGGACTCTCTCACGGATGTCTGCACACCTCCTAGCCACTAATTGTTAACAATGACAAGAAGAATAGTTGGAGAGTAACTATTACTTCTTAACGGGTATGCCTTATTGATAAAAAAAATGCCGTTTTCTTGCTGGCTAAGATTTATGGATAAAAGTAGGGTGCTGTGCGTTATTTACGGCGGTTTTAAAAGTATTACTTTACAGTAAAGAAGGTACACACATTTTTAAGTGTACAAATGACTAAATAAACGTTAATGAATAAATAAATAAATACACACAAAAGGCAGGTTTATCGCTAAACATCGATATATTCCAAACAATCGGGAAAGAATTTTAAGAAGCACATATTGGTATAGTGCAGTTAGAACAATTCGAGGAAAATGTCTCATACATAAATACCACAGTATATAATAACATTTATGTAACGTTATATTTTATTGCGCAATGGCAAACGCAACAAGGCACAAGAACAGACGAGTCACGTGACAGACGGGTGACAGACGAGTCACCCACGCGTTGTTCGCCACGCAGTGATCTTAAAACTAATTCAAACTCAAAGAAGACATAGAAAGGAGGAAAACAGTACAGCGTAGTAGCGACTGAGGTCAACAATGTATCACTGGTGTAATAAAACACGGACCCCAACCGATACGCTCGAGCGCTCTGGCCTATTAATAATCGCTTAAAGCCGACAGTAGGCAACAGGCCTAAACAAACAGTACAAACAATCGCTTTAGTTTTTATTTTTAATTTTCTCTCACATCTTGCAATAATTTCAAATTAAAAACGCATTCGTAATTTAAAATGCTGTCGGTGCGATTTATTAAGTGTTACTACACCAATATATAATAAAATATTCGAGTGGAATTGTTTAGTTAGTATGACGTAAATTAATAGTTTTTTAATGAAATATTTTCGTACACATGTATAAGATTGATGGTCATTTTCTACGCAACAATCCAGCAGGCATGATACAAAGGTTTATTTTTGTTCTATTACTTGAACTTTTTAATTTATATTTCGTGCAAGTAAATATAATTTTTTTTCTATAAATATCAATTTCTAGTTTTTTTTCTTTCTTTTAATTTTAACTCCGAATAATAACTCAGGTTGCCTGAAAGAAATCGCTTAGCGTTTTGTATTTCTTTTTAATTTAATTGTAATGTGTTTCCTCATTGATGTGTAAAAAAAGTATTATTAAATATATCTTATGTATGGTTTTTCACGTATTCTAAATGACATTGAACCCGGTCTGAAGGTTTGTATGGAAATATAATATATTCTGTAGAGGCCTCTTCGAGACGTGTTAATGTTTAGTGTATACACTTGGTGACTTGGTGTATACCATCCTGGATTGTATTATAGCATTGCACATGTCCCACTACGGTCTAGTTCTGTCTCCTCTCACAATGTGAAGGGTACAGTCTACTGCGCTGGGCAAGTGCAGATTGGTGACTTTGAAAATTGGAGCAGTGCACACCAGCATTGTTTCTTAAAAAACTCAAGTCAACATCATCAACATCTCAATCCATCACGGACCACTATTGAGCACAGGTCTCTTCTCTGACGCTGGCCAAGTGCGTATTGGCAGACTTCACACACCTTTGAGTTTTGCAAACACCCCGGCATGCAGGTTTCCTCGCGTTGTTTTCCTTCACCGTTATAGCGAGTGACATTTAAATGCTTAAAACGCACATAACTCCGAAAAGTCAGAATTGCGCGACCTGGGATTCGAACCCGGACGGGTTGATGGAACGGGATAGATGGAACGGCATGGAAGGGGGATGGGAGAATTAAATCTTGTAATTTCTGAGCACACTCTCCAAAATATATCTTGTAGAATATCGTAATATTTATTAAATAGATACATAGAATAAGAATAAATAGAAGCTTATTATTTTAATTTCTTTCAACTACTTTAACGATATTTTCATTTCCTAACTGTCATACTACATACATATATTTCTCAAAAATAATTTTCCCATTATCGCAACCAACAAAATGCTAATATAATTCTCTCAATATCACTGTAAGAAGTGTCATTGAAATATGAAATAAACCAAATTAGTTGAGTAATATGAAGCATGTTGTTGGAGATATATGTAATAACTCGAGCAATCTTGTCACATGAGATCCAACTAAGGTGGTAAGTATACTCACTGCGAATGCGGTAGGGAGGTAGACAGATCGCTTCGTGATTGAGGCGCAGACGGCAGAAAATGGATACTTTTAGATACGTGGTACATAAATCCTTCTAAGCGGTGACAGCCTTGTGGTTAAGAATTCGGCCTCCTACTCGAGGCCGAATCCCAGGGCGTAGACTTTGGACTTTTCGGAGTTATGTGCCTTTTATGCATTTAAATGTCACTCGCTATAACAGTGGAGGAAAACATCGTGAGGAAACCTGCATGCCGGGGAGTTTGCAAAACTCAAAGGTGAGTGAAGTCTGCCAATCCGCACTTGGCCAGCATGGTGGACTATGGCCTTAACCTTCTCATTGAGAGAAGAGAACCGTGCTCAATAGTGGGCTGTGATGGGTTGAGATGATAATGACTCGATTGAAATACACAATTTGTCTTTTTTTGACACGTACAACTTGACTTCTCTCAGTGACGGCCATTGACGAACTAAATGATGAGTGTATCAATTAGTATAGTTTGCAGGGAGCGATTTTAGGGTACTCATGTCATATCTGGTCGCCTGACCGCCAAGTCGAGCAAAGAAGTGGCAAATCTTAATATCACTTTGTATTAAATAGATCTCATAACGTTTTACGGTAGAAGAACTGAGTTGCGGCACTTGGTTTTATACAAATTTTTATTTTACTTAAATTGTATGTTTGTGTGTTAGTATATTTGTTTGTTACGGGTCAAATCTTGCAAGCTTAATTAGACCCACTTACTCTTACACTACGGAGTTGAAATTTTTCAAAAAGCTTTCATCTTGATGACAATGCATTTTTATGACAAGCATGACCTGATACTACGTTCAGGATTGGCTCCAGACAAGGGAACACCGCAACTGTTAAGAATACAGTTATGAAATTTTGTGTTTCTTTGTATTATGGATGATAATGAAAGCTCTTGTTTTTCAATATTTTTAATAAACCTTGTTTACAAGGATTATTAAAAATGGCGTAGTTATTATAAAATGATTGATCAGCTTCAATTTAATTTACGAGTCTGGTCTGTTGACAGTTCGGTTAAACTATGAATAAATCTCCATCAGTTATTGTATTCAAAGTCGATACATACATCGATATGTACATCAACTCGGATGTTTTATATATGTACATATATCGAATATTCCAGACCATTTCATTTGAAGTAAATGGAGTTATTTTTTTCGTTATTTCTGTTTTAAAGATTCAGTTAAATTGAGAAATCTGAGAATATTTTTTGGGAACTTTGTTTGGTCCGACAAACGTTTTCTACCACTGTACTAAGAAATGAACACACACAGAACTAATACACACACAGAACTAACATTTCTATCGTGAGAGAACTCAACATCAAAGAGAGATTGTCATCAACTGAGCAACTACGAATCGTCAAGTTCTTCGGGCACATCACTCGCAACGATGATTCGATGGAACGATTGGTGGTGCAGGCGCAGTTGACGGCAAAAGATCACGAGGCCGCTCTCCAACACGGTGGACAGATCTAATTAAATCTGTGACGTATTCTAACATCAACGACTGTTCTCACTCCGCCACAAGTGGAACTGCGTGGCGATGCATCGCTAGAGGAGCGGTCACGCAAAAATCGACCACATAAAAGACCTCGACTACTCTGCCAAGAGTGCACGGCTTAGATCACTCAGAAATGGTAACTGAAGCCGAAAATTTTGGATTTCAGAGATGTTTTGGCGGTAAATCTAAAGCTATAAAAAATCGTCAGGAATTTATCTTGTGCCTTCTTTGTCTCTCAGTCTCTCTCTGACTCTCATGTGTATGGTGTTGCTACAATCCAAAGGTGATGTGACAGTCCATCAGCTCATTTGCTCATCTGTCGGCTATTTCCGTAAAAAATAGCACAGATATATGAACAATGCCTTTTTTCAGAATTCGATTCAAAACAGAACTACTTAGTTCTCGGGATATTAGAGGAAGTGACGTGATATGAAGTATGAGGAACAGAAACAGAACGGAAGTAATATGGCCGCGGAGGAAATCAGCTTCCGCATTGCAACCTACATACCCGTTACAGACAAAACCTGGAAATAATATTAGTCGTCTCGATATGTTTCTTCAAAATTCAATTTAGTTTTATAATCTTTACTAATAGTAATATACAAATGCGAAAGTAACTGACTGTCTGTTACCTTTTTACACCTAAACTACTGAACGGATTTTGATAAGACTTATTACAGAAATAGAATAGAATTTCATGAAAAACATAAGTAATTCTTTTCAAAATCGAGTTATCTAAATGCTATACTAATGATAAAACTGTAACGGGGTCAATTCTGTACATAAATTATTTTTCCGAAATATTGATGCAGGAAAGTTTTGTTATCAATGTAGAGACGAAAACATTTTTTTTGGATTTAGTGTCTGTCTGTCTGTGTCTGTCTATCTGTGTGTCTCTGTGTCTGTCTGTCTGTGTCTGTCTGTTATACGCAAAAACAACTGGACAAATTTAGATGAAACTTGGCATAATCGTAGTTTAAGACCCGAGAATGGTTATAAGATATATTTTATCCCAGGAAATGGCTTAGTTCCCACAGGATAACAGATTCATATTATTACGGCAACTCCGAAACCAATGTTGAATTTAGATGAAATTTAGCATGTTTGTGGCTTACGTAAGGACAAAAGTTATAGGATACTTTTTATCCTAGACAACTGCTTTCTTCCCGTGGGATAATAGTTTAAAATTAGTAACTGTGGCAACTAGTGGCAACTCTAAAACCAACAAAACTCGTCTTCCGAAGCGAGGGCAGTTTCTGGTCACAAATATAAAAATAAAACTTTGTAATCATGCACTAGATGGAGTATTGAAGCCCAACTCCCGTCCGCATTGGAGCAGCGTGGTGGAGTGTGGCCTAGGCCTCCTCAGCGAGGAGTAACTGAGGAATACTGAGCCAATAATGTATTGAAGTCGGATACTTTATAACTTTCCATATGCTTCAAATAAAAGTTAGAAATTAACTCCTTAAAATAAAAGGAATATATATATATATATAGTATTACAATAATTACAACCATTGTTTTAGAAGTAAACGCGAAACTGCTGACAATTTAAGTTAAAGTTAAGAATTAAGAAGTTATATTTAACGACGAAACGAGTTAACTACTTTTCTCGCCTTCCAAAGTGTGTCGCGTTGCCAAGTTGCGTCGTAAAGCAAGACTCGAAACCGGTATAAAAGGATCATAGAGCTTAAATTCCTGTTAATAAATAGGTAGTTACCGGTATCCAAGTGAGCAGTTCATAACCCAAATCGGTAATCGGTATTTTACGCGTAACCTTGTAGTAAACTTGGTTTTCGCTACCTAAAAATCCCCAAATTCGTAAAAACTGTTCTTTGCAAATAGGTAAAAACCAGGTGAAATTTAACAGATTTTTTTTTATTTTAGAACCGAAAACCGGTTTAGAATTTAAGTTGGTAAATGAATTAGTTAAATGTAGAAATTCCGTTAACTTCTTTTAGTTCTGACGTTAATTAAAGAATTAGGTTGTCTTAAGTTGAAAGAAATTCTGAACTGAGTTGAAACTTTTGCAACTATTTGTTTGTTCTTGGAACATCGTAGCTCGACTTGTCGGCGACTTGGATCATAACTTTCAACCCTTATCATTTTCATCCCTTTAGGGTACAAACGATTTCAAAAACTGTCCAAACTGGTATATTCCGGGGGCACTCAAATTGAAGTGTTAAAATTGAAATATCTCGAACTCAGTTTCCAACTTCACAGAAGTTTGTGTTAGTCCTAAGTAATCGGCTGAGTTAGGCAACAAAGGAATTCTAGTGGCAAACATTTATGACCATTTACGTGCCTCGGAGTGCACATACAGTAGTCGCCAGTTGTTTAAAAAAAATACGTATAATATCTAAACTATTAAGGTATATTCTTAATACGCTAATCTTAGGGACTACTGGTCCGAATTGAAAAAAATATTTATGTTCGATAGTCTATGAACTGAGGAAGATTCTTCCAAGCTTTATAGCATCACACTACGACTGGTAGAAGTTGAGGAATAAAAAGAGAATACAAAAACTGGAATAAATAAACGTTTTCGAGAGCTTACATTGCGTGCGCTGTGTAATAAAAGTATAGAAAAATTATGAACGAAAAAATTTATCGTTATTGAAATATATATAACTACTTTCACCATAGCATATATATGTTTTATATAAGTATATTTATGTTTTAAAGTTGAGTCATTACAACCATTTTTATGGTAATGAAGTTTATTCTTCAATATGCATTATTTACGGAAGTCGCTTTATAGACATGATAAAAGTTGACCAATGTTGTCCTTGTTTCAATGAATATCTTGAACATATGTATGTGTTGTAAACTAAACCCGCAACAAAACAACAACCGTGTTGCTACTAAGGCAGGCATTTTTTCACAAATGAACACGGGTGAAACAGGGCATTGTCGACTAAGAAATTGATTTTGTTTATGTCTTATAAAGTTTTAATACCAAACTGTGTTCATGGAAACAAGATGACTCTAATGCAGGGGTGAGCAACCTGCGGCCTGCAGCGGCATGCGGCCATTTGATCATTTAAAATTAGATTTTTTATGCTTAGAAGGTCAAACTCTGTGTCAATATATAAAGTTATTAAAACATTACTTAATTACTCATAATTAACTGATAAAACTTACAGAATACAATAAAATACACACAGAATAAATAAAAAAAACTTCATGAACTAACTTGTAATTGTAACTCACCTGTGGTAAGCTTGATCCGTATCTAGTAGCTTTATGTCCATAACTTCCTTATCTCTTTACCTGCCGTGTCGTTTTTGTTTGTCTCACTACCTACTTCTTAATATTTTCTCAACGCAAGTAATGTATTCTAAAAATGTAAAACTACCTACTTATTATTGTTATTTTCGCTACAAGCCCGCTCATGTACGCGTTAACTTTACATTC
>DWJZ01007966.1:0-11701 GCA_018249125.1 Asbolis capucinus
AGCCTAGTGGTGAGGCGGTGATAGTCTAGTGGTTAATAATTTGGCCTCCGGGGGGGCCGGGCTCGAATCCCAGGGCGCGCACTTCTGACTTTTCGGAGTTAGATGCGTTTTAAGCATTTAACTGTCACTCGCTATAAGGGTTAAAGAAAACATCTTGAGGAAACCTGCGTGCCGGAGAGTTTGCAAAACTCAAAGGTGTGTGAAGTCTTAACCTTCTCATTCAGAGAAGAGACCCATGCTCAATAGTGGGCCGTGATGGGTTGAGATGATGAATCGACCCTTAGTACAGAATTTCTATGGAGGTTCTTAGTCCTACATAACCTACAACCGTATTCTGGGATGCTTACTCTTTCGAAAACCAAGAAAACGTTTAGTATCCATGTCCACGAATTCACACTTGGCCAGCGTGGTGGACTGTGGCCCGTTCACATTGTGAGTGGAGATACTAGCGCAGGTAGTGGGACGCTGATCCATAATATAATTAAAATGCTTACAAAAAATATTTTCTAAAATCATCCAATTTTTTATACATTAAATAATTCTTTAAAGCAATTGATCGAACGAAATCACTACATTGATAGGTACAACTATTATTCGAGACCCGCCTTGGGTCATTAATAATGGTTTGACATCGAAAACCAATTATAATCATTAAGTACCATGTCACCAAAGTAGTTGTAATTAGTAGGACTTACGCCGGTATTCATCAACAATACTTAACCCCTTCACAGAGCACACGTATACTTATCATCTGTCAAATTCATTCATAAATAATCTACAAAAGTCAAATTGATACCTACGTAAGAGAATAAGCCCTCGTTATTTCTATAGCGATGCATAAATTTTAATGAGCGTAATTGCACTCAGTATCTTTGGCATTAAATTATCTTTCGGAAAAGGCTTCTACTAAGTTAATGCGCTAAACTTCCTCACCACCATCAGGTGGGATCGTAGTCAAGCTAACTTTTTTAAGGTAAAAAAATTGTTTAACTGGAATGAAAATTAGTCCAGGTCGTAGATGCAGTAGAAATATGCATATGATGTAAGCATTAGAAAAATAATGTTTATTGTTTATTATAAATATATGTTATTAATGAATTAGATATGAGAATGCATAGCACAATACAATTTTTTTTGAGAATTAAGTAACACCGTAAGCAAGTGTGATGATCGTGAAATGTTTTATATTAGTTTTGATGCATACTTGTCGGGGAGCCAATACTTTTTTGATTTCTCACAATTTTTTATTTAATTTCTATCATTCATTCTTGAAGGGTACGTTGTTGTAAGCAATAAGCAACTTTATATGATACCATGGTATGCAGTTTGTTTGTTTGTTGTGGCATGGCAGCTTAGTCTGATTACAACCAGCAATGCGGTTCTAACTCTTATAATATAACCAATAACTACTGGCAGTGCAATCGCTTGCAGTCAGTTCACCCTCTCATTTTTCTGTTAGAAAAACAAAAAGCTATACCGAGGTATACGAGGACGGGGTATAGGTATTGTTGATGAATATCGGGAACTATCTCGCAATCGACTGTCGCTATCAATCTTACCATATTGCCTTGCTGCAATGCCGAATGCCTTGGCTAAATTAATAGTCCACCAAATACATAGTGGCATTTGTTTCGTTTGTCAGGTGGACTATTTTATTGTTATTGGGTACACGCGTTAAGTATCGATGTAATTAAAAATAAACATTTTAATAGCTTGTATTGAATTTGATAATTATGTCTCAATAAAATCAATACAGTATCTTAAAACGACATATTGTGACTTGAAATTGATGAAAGTGAAAAGGAATCTATTGCTAACAACATCTTAGTATGAAAGGCTAACGTATTATTATAAGAAAATTAAATACCAGATCAAGAAAGAAAGTCAAAATATAACAATAATTATTTTGACATTGAGTATTTAATTTATTTAAGACCCGAAAATTTACCGAACCTGGTTACCAACAACTTGTAGAATTTCGACAGCCTTCTTATGACACAAAAATATCCGACCGTTAGATTGGTTAATTGTCCACCATTTCGCTATGGGAAACGTGGTCGGGCATGCCTTAGGCTTCCACAGTCACGAGAAGAGTTTATATTAGCACTAACAGCTAGACATCTAGAAACCTTCGTCCTTGGCAACAATTAGCCGTCACTTTATTTTGTACATGGGGCTCCAGTAATCAGAGCGCAAATATTACATTACCGAAGGCGGATTTGCACAATGCTGCAATTACTGCGGCAAAAACGTTGTTACCAGTCTTATGTAATTAGAAACATGCTAGCAATTAGCTTGAGTGTCTTATGGGAATGTATGGGGAATAGTTGCCTAGGGCGCTAGAGAGCGATAGGCGATTTTTTTATAATTATTCTTCTTTGCAACCCATATCTGTCTCAACCCATTTCTGCCCGTGACTTAGGATAAGAGCTTTGCGAGGGCAAGAGTTTGTGAATCGAGACTTTAGACATTACTGCGGGATTGGTTATGAATTTTAAATCAGTAACCAAGTTTTAGGTATCTTAATAAGAACGTACGTGTATTGTAATGATTTTAAATTACATTTCTTGTAATCTTCTGACTTTTATTAAGTGAGTTCCTGTGGTGAAATAAATAATACGACTTTGAGTTTATAGTATACATCGTTGCCGTTGGTCTTAGTAAGTCTCTTACTACGACAGGTGTCTATTTAACACAGTAAACTAGTAAACTATTTTCCAATAAAAGTAGCTGCAATAATGTGCATTGATTTCCATTAAAAAGGAAAAGATGACGAAAGTGGATCGTACACATTTGCATAATAACAAAACAACTGAAGTCGTGCAATACAATATTGCACCAAGAGTTGCTATTGAATTAAATAGGATTTAATTAACGAATCAAATAGTCAATTAAGAAAAGTATTTGATTAATTATCATCATCATAATCTATGACACATTAATCTCTCATTTGAGAAATTAATAAACAAGGTTAATTAAAATATTTAAAAACACAAGCTTTAATTATAGATCCCTAATACAAAGAAATACACAAAATTTCATAACTATATTATTAACTGTTGAGGAGTTCCCTTGTCTAGAGCCAATCCTGAACGTAGTATCAGGTCATGATTATCATTAAAATGCATTGTCATCAGGATGGAAGGCTTATGCAAAATTTCAGGTCCGTAGTGTAAGAGGAAATGGGTCTAATTAAACTTGCAAGATTATACCCGTAATGAAAAAATATACAAATATTATATTTGTTATATTATTTGTATATTTGAGTACTTACTAATATACAAACATATGTACACTGCAAGTTAAATTAAATTTTGTAAAAAATGCTGTTAACGAAAAATTTACAGTCATAAGCATCTGAGAGAGAGAAAGAGAGCAATATGAGATGTTTCTTGTAAAAAAAAAGCGTTTAAAAATATTGACAATAACTTTAAGATATAATTCATCGTCAGTATAACCTATGGTTTCCTAATAACGAAGGTTAGATCAATTACAAAAATCTGCATAATTATTAATAATAATTGTTACACGCATAATTATATTTTATTAGTTGTGAAATATGAAGTCTAAACTTGCAAAAATGTCGAGTTAATATTATTCAATGCCACCTCAGTGTCGTAGTACCAATAAATATATTTTTTAGGAAATTCTTATATATTTTTCGCAACGATGTGTTTGTAACCAGACGAAGAGCGTGTATTAATTTTAAGTTAAATGGTCGACCCTGTTTATGTAGCAGAAAAGCCCAACAAAATATTATTACAACTTAAAGACCTAATTATATATAACAAGTAGTGGGTCACCAGCAAATGTTCTGCCAAATAAATTATTTCTATTGGACATCTCACATAGTAGTATGAGATAAGTATTAGCGATTCTCATTATTACCAAATACACATAAAAATCAGTCGAGCTGAGATAATCGATCAGGTATCGAGTGGGATGAAAAATGATTGAATTACTAAAATGACTTTAAAAAATAGGGGTTGGTGATAGGAGGGTGAATATTTAGGGTTGAATATAATTACTGTTTATGGTGTACAATAAAGTGTGATAAATAAACAAATATTTAGGGAAGTATGAATTATGTACATTAAACTAAGGGAACCAAAAATGATGTTAATTACACCTTTGACAACTTAATTAAATAAGGTACCCGTGTGTGTATTTTCGTTCGATTACAATTTAAATGTCTTCAAGTAAATGAGCTTCTGCTAATAAAAGACTTCGTTCCCACTTACCCACGTGTGGTCGTAGCCAAAAGTTATTAAATGTAAAAAAAAATAAAACATTTAATTTCAATAACAAATAAACGCAAATATTTCATTTAAAAAATCTATAGTAGTGATTCGAAATGTTTTATGTGGCAAAGCTAGCTCAATTTAAAATCTGCAACTGTACTACACACAAGGACCTCCAACCAAATCCCAAAAAAATCAGGTTATTTCTTATATTGTATTTATTATACCAATATAGAACTGTGATAATTTTAAGTCAATGATTTAATTTACTGATTTAAAGTGCACACGTGTCCTAATAATGAATTCGTTAACCAATTTTGTCCAACAATAATACTATAGTTACATTTTAGCTGTTTTTGTTCTAAAATACTGTATAGTTTAAACATTTAAGGACAGAGGTGTGGTTATAAAGGTCGTAATTCATCTAACGACTCAAAAGTCTCTGCCTTGCCTTTCGCGAGCGAGGTAATCTTTAATATGGAGGCGTATTTTTGTTCATTATTCACATTTACTAGACAGATAAACGCACAAGATACAATGTTATTCTACTAGTTGTCTTAATCAAATTGTTATAATGCATTACATCTTAGAAAATAATAGTACATACATATAACAAACGTAAGTTAATTAACAGAAACTTAACAGTAATGAAATGGATTTATACGTTTAAGTAAATTTGAGTCGGTAATTTTACTATATTCTTAACTCAAAAATATTTAAAGGAAATACACTTTCATGTCTACAATTATCAGTGCTAGTTTACAAAGTTTTTAAAGGATCGATCCGCTTTTCGGTTTTTTCGTATATGCACAGGATGAATAAAGGACAAATTTGCCTTTTATGCTGCTTGATTGCACAGTTACGCAGTTCTATATCGTTTCAATTTTGGAATATTCATGCAAAAGCTATATAGTAATATTTGAATGAAATAAAGTCGCGCATTTGATAGTTAATAGTGCGGCGTGGTAGTGCGGTACGAATATTGTTGTTAGATCAGTGACGACCTTTAAGGATCGTTGTACGCATGATTATAGTGCAGATATAGAGGGAAACAGGTATAGAGAAAAGTTTATTCAACTGCATAATTACATATATAGTAGACAAGTTGCCTCGGTGCAGTTGTTAAGAGAATAGCGAATAAGGCAAAAAAACAAGTATTTTGCACAGTTAAGTCAACGGTCAAAAGATTTGAGTGTATTAAATGAATAATACTTGGGTTTGGTGATGAAAAACATTGCGAGGATATGTGACACACCTGAAAATCTCCACTTGGCGTGGTGAACCAACATACACTGTAATAACCCAGCCATGCGATAGTCATAGTTTGTGAACTGCAATTATGATGACGTCAAATTTAAATTACTGTAAATTAATAAAATCGGTGACTTAAGCCGCGGACTAGGGCGTGTTTGAGAAACTCGAGTCTTGACGTCGACCGCGCCCAGCGTAGTTACGAGTACGTAAACCAAAATACGCAACGTTTGCATTACTTCATTTATTATATTGTTTCACTTTCTTTAAACTAACTACTGGTTTTGCTTCATGTTAAAAGATTTTAAGCCGTCTGAAGGTCTCCTCTGCTATCTAAAGAAAAATATGTCACGTCATTTTTACTACTTAAGAGCTGTGGATTTTGTAAAAAAAAAAATAAAAAAAGACCAGAATAGTATAGTACTATATACCAAAAATTTTGTCTACTACACACTGCCTATCCTCAATTCCGCTACCGACCCGCCTGCAGTTATTTTAAAACTTAAAAAAACGATCACAAATTGACTGTGTCAATTTGTATGACGTGTTAAATGATGTGTATGGATAGATAAAGTGTTACTTACTGGCTAAGAACAAGGTATACGTGGATATATTAGTGGTTCTAAAACATTTGCACCCATTATCAAGTCGTCATGTTTGTCATGACGGAAATGTCATAACAGTTTAGTATAATATATGATGTATTACGCTAATTCATTATGGATAGTGTACACTTGCCGAGTTATGCTAATAAAGACGAAAGCTGAAAAGTGGTTACGTTTTCAACATTTCTATAGCATTTTGTAGAATATCTCATGTTATAGGTAGCCTTATTTTAGTACGCCGGTGTTAATACACCTTATTTTAGTACGCCTGTGTTAGTACACCTTATTTTAAATAACTACAGTGCATTCTGTTTGTCAACAGAATAAATATAATGAAAAAGGTTCATCTTCTCAGTTATTGAACTTGTAAAAAGTTTTCATTAGTCGGTGATTTGTTTCTTGTTTAGCTGCTTTTATTCTATCCGTCAGCTATTTGTCTTTCACTCCTAGACAAAGCTTCCGCAAATTTTTGTCACTCTGATCTTATCTTGTATAGATAGTCAATCCATCTGGTCCTCCTGTTGCTCCATTCAGTGCTCTTTCGGTAAGTTTTTCTGAAGATTATGCAGAGTATTTTTATGTACCAAAAGGCATATTACGGCTAGTGCACAATCTCTTTTATAGGAGATTTTCGAAGTGACCGTGAGAAGTGAAGGCTAGTGCACTAACAATGATTGATGTATACGAAATATGTAACAGCCTTAAATGGGAATGTCAGGAGGCTGCAAATCGTGTCAATACGGCTAAGCTTATGCTGTTGACCGACATTCGATAGAGTGTTCGACCGCTCCATAATAACCTCGAAACCTAATAATTCATGTCATACATTTTATTTTGCTATTTTGGGATCCCGAGATATCCAAATACCGCTGAAAATCTTTGGGATTTGTGTAATATGAGTGTTTAATTCAATTAAAATATCAAAGAAATGTCCTCATATCCGGTTCGAAGGACCATTTGTGGTCACGTTCAGCCACATTGGTGATGTGATTCAAAGAAATTTATACGCACTTCGACTTTTATCGATACAAACCAACGATGGAAAAGTGAAATTTATAAAACTTGTCTGAACACTTTTCACCCTGCACGATGATGCAGATAGCTAAACTTAAATTATCTTGGTTATTTAAAAGACGTGATAAATGCTTGCTGTAAATGTTATTAGAACAATATCTTGATAACCGTTAAAACTAGTCTAGGCAAATAAAGTAAGGGTCCACTTTCTTCATAGTCGCTTCTGAGGCGAATGGCCTGATGGGTTACATTTCTATTGGTACTCCATTACCAGCCGAGGATCTTGTTGCTAAAACTAGTTTTTGATATGGAGCTTTATACACGTGAGTTTATAAATTACGATTAGTGTCGCTCATACTTCAAACTTCACTCTTAAAGTAATGTAAACTAACTGTCACAGGAGTGAGTTGGATATGAAAGGAATAAGGCTGAATAAGGTTTGTTTTTATGAGAGTGACCACTCGCGGAGCTACGCACTTTAACGGGGCACACTCGCGATACGCAACTGCACTCATGGTACGGTATACCCGAGACACTTCTCACTCTTGGTACTGTTCTCTGACTGCAGGTTGTCACGCTTTCCCCTTTAGTGTTCTTCCTTTTCTCTTCTTCTTTCTTCCCTTTTTTTCCTTCCAGTCTCGGTTCCAAAACTGGACTGATTTGGCCCTCGTTTTACGGCTTTCAAAATATTAAATATCAATATTATTCCATAGTTAGTAGGTGTGACTAATTTGAATAGTCATCAAGAGATATTAAGTCCCTACCTTACAGCAATTCATGCCTATTTAACCATCAGATTATAGCTAATAATATTAATGAGGTAGCTGCCAATTATGTCTTTTCAATGCTTGTAAGTGAAGGTGTGGGAAATTTTCATGAATGCTTTTGCCCAACAACAAAAATATCAATGTCCTATATTGTATCCTGATGCTTATCATCATACCAACTCCATTTGATTGTCCTTCATCAACTTGAAAGAGTAAGAGGTTTCTCCTTATAATTAAGAATAGATTTATCGATCGGTCAAAACTCTTTCTGTATATGTATCTACTAAATTAAAACTAAAATTATGAATTCTTCTTCATGAAGTTATATAATAGGTTTAGAACATTGGTCCATATAAAACGACTGTTTCTACTAAATATATATTTATTCAGTTATTAACTTATTGGTATTTGGTTTGAGCATCTGGAAGAAAATTGTATTTACAATCTTCTTTATTTGCAAGTATTGCATAGAATAATGTAAAATAAGGGCTTATAGTAAACAACTTATACAGAGCAATAAAATACTTTGTATTAGCGATATTGTACGTTACAGTTGATTAGAATAATTCAGTATTTTATGAAATAACCACACTCAAACTACATTTACCTGCAAATGAACTACCAAAACCAGTACCACTTAATTTTACTAGTGAAGGGAACATTTAGGAGTCCCAATTAGAACAAGTCTGAACGGTCAATGTAATATTACTCTAATTTACTAGCAACGTTTGGGTCTAACACAGAACTGTCATTCCTAAATTGTAGTACACGGTCATATTCAAAGTAATTTGTAAGTTATTTAATGAAACACTTGTAGCATATGAGAAAAATGATACAGTAGTATAAAAACAAAATGTCTTTGTATTTAATTAGAATTAAGCCAAGAAGAAATGTATCAAGCAATAGTTGCATGGAAAATAATAATATGTAGGATTCAGGATGCACCAAATGAAATCAAACTGTATCCGATCAAAACAAATCAAACATAATAAATGGTAAAATCTAAATCAGTAATATTATAGAATATTAAATGGTCGTAGAATAAAATTAGTACGCTTATCAATTGGTACAAATCAATCTTTCAACTAATATTAATGGTACTAGGTAAGTCATGTAACAAGTTGAATTAGGAGCAATGTGATAAAGCATAGGTCTACGCATCAGAATAACATTTACTAGAAAATCAAACGAAGTTATCAATAATGCTGTAGCATCATTTTCTAATATTGCTTTCTGTTTAGTCGAGGGGAAACCTCCAAGGGTCCCCGACATTATGGAAGAAGTACCTGGGTATAATCTTACCCACCAAAATCCTAGTAGACCTGTCTCCGCGCTCTGTAGAGGACTCTGGGATCTCCTAAGCTTTGATCTGTCTTACTATTTATTATTACTAGACTGTTACTATTATTACTAGACTTACTCAAATTTTGAAACAACGCTGCACATTGCTGAGTACACGTATTGACAGAATCGATTTTATTCTCGTTTCGATTCGTTCGATTTCGATAATACAGCATAACTAATCGAAATGTCTGATAGTAGTTTCGAAAATGCTATTTGGAACAAGTTTCAACAATAGTATTTGGTCCACTTGTGATTGAAGACCGATTTCCTCGGTTTGAATACCATAAGACGCAAGACTAATGAACATGCATACTACATTATCATAAATAAATATAAACAGCTGTTTTAGTTATAATTAATATAAAATGTTATGTATGTATGTATGTATAAGCAAAATCTGTACTGTAGTGTATTGGGGTAATTTAGGCAGTTTAGAATATTAGCCCCAATGGTATACTGATAGATCTGGATTACAAGCAACAAAAGTTAGATAACCCATTTATCCAGGAAGGCTATATATCTTCACGCTAAGACCATTAGGAGCGGAGCACCAATGAAGAATGTTTCAAAATCGGGGGATTTTTTCCTATTGAGAGCTAGAAATGAGTGCGCTGCGTAAAAAAATGTATGACAGAAACGACGTTGCGGGTTAGCCCAAAGTAACTATTCCACGCGAACGAAGTAAGTTATCAATATTACAAGGGTCCGCCCGTGGCTTCGCTCGCATGGTATGTCGATAAAAATATACGTGATAATTCAGACTATAATCTATCCCTTTGCCAAATTTCATTCAAATTTATTTTTATTACATGACGCGTAAGATGTCCTCGGCAAATTGTCCGACGTGCAATACGAAAGATGACATTTACCATATTTTGATGGAATGTGCTCGGAATACAGAGCTCAGACAAAGGCTGCAGCTAAATTTAGAGAAGATAGGACAGTGCAATATAATCCTTGCAGATCCCTTGTTGGAATCTGCAAGGAAATTATATAAAGTAATATAGTTATTTTTATGTGACGTTTGTATTTTGTGAATAGTAGTACTAGGACACCATAATCGCAATAGCGACAAAGCCCGTAACAGAGAAAAAAAAATCATTCAGATCCGTTCTTGCGTGAAGTAGTAACAAACTTCCATCCATCCATCCTCACAAACAATTACAATATTTATAGGATTATTATTAATACCTGTTATCACTTTTCTGTGATGCCTAAACGCTAGCTCCTAGAGTCAGCCGCCAATTACTCCTATCCTACCCACCTGGAGTCTTGAGAATGAGATCTTTTCTCACAGATACCGCATCGCCATGGTTATGTTTTTAGTAACCACATACTCATCAGGCGTCTGCTCAGTCTTCGGCTATTATTATAAATAAATATATATTTGCACAACTCACACACGGCCATCTGACCCCAAACTAAGCATTGGCTTGTACTATGGTGATCAGACAATTGATAAACATACATATATACTTTTAAATACATACTTATATAGATATTTCTTTTACACACCCAGACACACAGAACAAACATTTCTGGTCATCACAGAAAAGTTTGACCTAGGTGGGAATTGAACCCACGACCTCCGGTGTAGTAGTCAGGTTCACTAACCACTAGACCAATCGGCCTGTATTATTTAAATAATAAAGAATGTGTTGTTGTAAGACAAGCATTTCTGTTTCGTCATGCCATTTGATTTAATTGGTCCAGTAATTGGAGATTTGCGAAGAGCATTTTGTTGAAACGCTTGCGAATACTAGCCAAGGCTCAGAGTTCCTCAGATAAATATCTTTGTACGCTTATCATGTTTGTGTAATATTATAATATGTATGCTAAAAGTGAAGTGAAGAAATCAGGTCACATCCTGTCTAAATTCTATATTTTTCATAACTGTTGGTTAGTCTAGCTTGTATCATTCGAAATGTTGTGTATTAATTTCTTTAGCGATTTTTATGCGTTTTCTACATAAACGATGGGAAAATGTATGATACCACACGTCGTTACGTATACTTATAATAAAGCTCATAATATTAATTGCTTTCTATTTTTTGCCATTATTTTTACCCATCTTGAGCCAAAGTTATGGCAATTTGTAAGTTAAATCTCAAACTGTCTTTCGCTAAAATATGTATATCTTCCTGGAGAAAAAATAATCTTTCCTTTTTTCAAAAGTCTCCTCTCAGTTCATTAGTTGGATTTTTACTGTAGTGGCATTTCTGAGAATAAATCATTTTTATGATTATCTTTGGTATGTACCATTGTATAAGCATGTAACAATAATCGTTAAGACAGATTCAACGGTTTAATGGTGACGGGGAAAGTGAAAATTTAGTCTTTGAAGTTATGCTTCTTTTGGCACATCAGGTAAAAATTATGAAAGTACATTTTTATGAAATGCGCGCACACCGTCACAAACAACCTACACCCTGAAGTTAGTTTGTCAACATTTTAGTTTTTACGATGCACGCACACCGTC
>DWJZ01007967.1:0-11698 GCA_018249125.1 Asbolis capucinus
ATCCTCCTACCGGGCACGCCCGGGCGCCCGTTGTAATATAAAATACTCGAAGCATATATATATATATAAATTTATATATGCTTATATATATATGCTTCGAGTATTTTATATTACAACGGGCGTGCCCGGTAGGAGGATGGGTGACCGCTAGTGGCAAAAAAAAAACGCTTCCGTGGAGGCTTTCGAGTGGCATAAAACTTCCGACACGTAGGTTGGTTACTAATTCCTCCCATCCACATTGGAGCAGCCTAGTGGAGTATGCTAGGCTTCCACAGCCTGAGGAGAGACCGTTGCTCAGTAGTGGGCCATGGAAAGGCTGAAGCCAATTTATAGGGCACAGAGATAATAAGAATACATCCATAATATCTTTAGTTAGGTAATATTAACCAAAACGTAACTGAATACGAAAAAATATTGGTGAAATTTCAATTTCAGAATTATATAAATATAGAGAAAGCGGTACAGAGATCTCATACAGAGTACTCGTTATTCTTCGTGAAACTGCCGTCGTCAAAAGTCCAAATATACTTGTACCTACCTGATTACTGCACGTATAGATAACCTTAGGTTAGGTGACTATAATATTTTAAGGATTACGTGCCTTCAGCCATTGATAGCCCACTACTGAGCATGGATCCTCTTTGGAAGGTACAAACTGGCATGACGAGACTATAAAGCTTTTGAATTACATATAACATATCTGTAGTACCCGTCACCCTCGACCTCAACCAATCTGCAATTGAGCACCATGATGGAGTATACCGTTGACCTCTTCAGTGGACAAATCTACTCGCAGTATTGAGCCACTTTGGGCCAACCTGAAAATTACAGGTTACAATTTGAAGCAGGACTTCCAATTCAATTAATGTTCAAAATTCACTGCTACATATTAAACCAGGGATGAGCAATCTTTTGAATGAAAGGGCCAATTAAATTTAACTTTTGCTAGAGGGCCGCACATATATTAGCATTATTTACAGTTAATCAAACCTACTTCACGTTTTAGAGTTACTATGTCATGTTTCATATATTTGCTCAATTTTTGTATGTTTTTAAATGTTCTATAATGTTATATTTTGACAGTGTTTGACTTTCTAACCATAAAAAATCTAATTTAAAAATTGTCAAAGGGCAACATGCGGCCCGAAGACCGCGGGTTTCTGACCCCTGTTTTAAACAATTCTAATGTACGATAGTACATGCAAGTAGAAATATTCAAATATGTAAACTGCAGCGTCCGCCATGTTGACTTGACATATGTAGATGTAGAATGTGGCTTGTCCATTATGAATGATGCTTTTGGAATAAAATACAAGCTTTCTATTATTGTTAATTTCATGAATTACGTACTTAACAATGTCATGAAACCGGTTGAATACCGGTTACAGCAGCCTTGAAATATAAATGAACTAGCTTTTGCCCGCGACTTCGTCCTCGTGGTCGTGGTGGTGGGTGGTTGTAAAAATCTTGCCCTATGCCATAAGTGAATTACTTGCGAATATATGATACGATATTAAAGTTTTCCCTCCGGGTCAACTCGATCTCGATTTTTTATTTCACGTTAAATATTTGGAAGAAACAAAATTTTATTTCGCTTATTTTAAATCTTAAATTTTATAACATAATCAAAGCTTAAAATAAACACAGGTACATATTAAAAACATAATACAGAAAGAAGGTAAAAAGGGGTTGCTCGTTGTAACTCATTTTAGTTCACAACATATATGTACATATATATACTCGTGTCAGTAATTTTTTTAATCAAATTATTTTGGGAAAATATAAATAACTCGAATTGAAAATATTGCGCCTAATATTATTGAAATTCATCTAATGTTATGATTGCGAAAGTAACTCTGTTTGTCTGTTAGGTATGACTAGCTCCCGCCCGCGGCTTCCGTCCGCGTCCGCGTGGAATACTTGCTTTGAGCTAACGCTAACTTTAACCCGCGACTTCGTATATATAAGTAAGTCCTCTTATGCCTGCACGCTAGTTTGGACATTGTTCGCGCAGTTTTCGATCTTTATTTTGCTGTGAAGTTATTTTAAAACTGCGATATCTCTATAAGATATTTATTTAAGTCGAATGATGTACAGGACAAATTTGTTTTTAATGAAATAGTTGTGATGAATAACGTATTTATTTGAATAAACATTAATATCATGTTTGTAAAAACGCCTTCGCAAGTAATGCATTATTTTAGAACAAATTGTATTAGCATAAAAAGGTTGTAGTGTACTAACCTCAAAAGATAGACATATGCTGTCACGGACTTATTTTTAGAACTTTTAAAGTAAACAATTCTATCATACATGAGTTTTGCGAGACTTTAACCGTTTACACAGAGAACGCAGCGAAAGCTCTCAATAGGAAAAAAATCCATAGATTTTGAATCATTCTTCATTGGTGCATCGTTCGCCTTTTGTTTTTGGCTATGACCTTCGTCGATAAATGGGCTATCTATAACTAAATTTTTTTTTCAAATCTGACCAGTAGTTCCTGAGATTAGCGAGTTCATGCAAACAAACAAAAAACTCTTCAACTTTATAATATTGGTATCTATATACGGAAAATGTTACATAGGGAAATTAGAACCTGTGAACGGCTATACTAAAACGCGGACTTGACTTGAAGGAGTTGATAAGGCATGAAAGTTTAGTATGGAAGTACTGCATCGATGAATGTAGAAATATAAACCGTTGTATTTATACACGTCATAAAAAATAATTAACCCTCTGTATCATAGTGTAGCCTGTAGGCAACATACCGTTCGCACCCCCGCCAAATTCATATGATTGATTTTCTTTTAGTTATAATGCACTGTAACTTATGGTTAACAAACCAAAGTTCCAAATTACTTACAAAAAAACGAACTAGATGGCGGTATCTGTCGCAAATCGAAGTTAATATTTCAACTGTCGGTAATTTGACAAGTACGTGCGTGCTCTGATTTGAAAAATAATAAAAAATTGGATTTTGAGTGTTTTTGAGTGTAATATTGGGAATATGGACAGGTAAGTGCATCAACTTTAATAATTTTAATTAATTTCGACATAATTTTTATTATCTGTTTATATTTTTGAAAATTTAACTTTGTTGCTCGTAGGCTACATTGACCGAATAGGTAGTTATTTTGTATGACAGGCAAAATGTTTATTGGGATTTTGTATTATTCCAGGAGGGCTCGCAAGCGGACTCTTAACGACTTGGAGATTGCCGTTGCACTAGAAAACGGTGCAGACAGTGATGATGGCTTAGATTTTGACAATGACAGCCTCGAAGATCCTGATTTTATACCTGAATTGGAAACGTTTGAGGATGATATTACCGAGGTAGATATTGACGTGGATTCTATAATAGAAACCTTGGAAGAGGACAATGAAAACCCATCTACTAGCGCAGAAATTGCTCTATCACACGTAATCCTTCCTCAGCCTTCTTCAACTCAAGGCATCCAACAAGCTAAGAAAAATAAGCCCGCAAAATTAAATCTACGTTGGAAGAAGAAGAATCTTCAGCTGAATGACGAACAACTCAGGTTTAAAGGAAACAAGACTTTGGGTTCTGATCTTCTAGACCTTGATACTCCCATACAGTTCTTTTTTTATCTATTTTCACAAGAACTCATCAAGAGAATATCGGAGGAGACCAACTTGTATCAAGTACAGAATGATCCCAACAGCACTGTCCGTGTGACAGAAATGGATGTCAGACAATTTATAGGTGTGGTGTATATAATGTCTCTTGTGCAATTACCTAGAGTTACTAATCATTGGAGTCCAATACTGGGTACACCGCTTGTACAAGAAACTATGTCATTGAATAAATTCGAGAAGATACGCCAAACTTTGCACTTCAATGACAATGCAAAAAATCTTCCCAGGGAATATCCTGACCATGACAGAATTTTCAAAATTAGGCCTGTTGTGGACTCTTTGAATGCAGCCTACAACAAAGTCCCAATGGAAGACCATCTTTGCGTTGACGAGCAAATGTGCTCCACTAAAGCACGGAATATATTGAAACGATACAATCCCAATAAACCACACAAATGGGGTTATAAAGTTTTCGTGCTGAGTGGCGTTTCGGGCTACGCATATAAAACAGAAATTGAAACTGGTAAGGAGAATGTTGTTCTAGAAAATGAACCTGATCTGGGTGCATCTTCTAACGTAGTCGTGAGACTAGCGCGCATGATTCCAAGGCATCAGAGTTTCCGGCTATATTTTGACAATTATTTTACCTCTCTACCTTTGTTGGAATATCTAGCTAAAGAAGGCATCCACGCTCTTGGTACTATTAGAAGAAATAGAATACCGGATTGTAAGTTGCAATCAGAAAAAGCCATTTTGAAAAAAGAGCGTGGGTACTCTGAAGAATTTGTAGCCGATGTCAACGGGGTCGATGTGTCTACTGTTGCTTGGAAAGACAACAAAATTGTTATCCTGGGTTCAACTTTTGCTGGACAAAACCCTGAAACTGATGTTCGAAGATGGGACAAACAGAATTCAAAGTACGTCAACATAAAGCGACCCAATGTGGTTGGAGAATACAATCGCCACATGGGTGGCGTCGACCTCATGGACAGTATTATGGGCATTTATAAAATACGGCTGCGTAGCAAGCGATGGCATCTGCGCCTTTTCTACCATTACTTAGACCTCACGATGGCTAATGCATGGCTGCTTTACAAAAGAGTGTATAAATACAAAAACGTGCCAGAATCCAGCCGTTTGTCATCAGCGGATTTTCGTCTGGAGGTTGCAATATCTCTTTGTAAAATGGGCACAAAGTCTGCTATGTCTAGTCGCCGTTCGGTGGAGAACGAGCTTCAAGCCAAAAAGCGCAAGGGATCTGCACAACATGCACCTCCAAAGGCAGTAAGACAAGACCAGATTGGGCACTGGCCTATATGTTCTGATAAAAAAATCAGATGCAAGTTTCCAAAGTGTACGGGATTTACCCATAATACATGCGAAAAATGTGGGGTAGCATTGTGCTATACCAAAACTAAAAACTGTTTCAGAAACTTTCACCTTTCATAGAGGAAATTTTCTGAAACAGTTTAAAGTTGATTATAGATATTTCTGGTCTATTGTCACAGTGTTGCCTCTAGGCAACACTCCCTTTTTTCTTTAATTTCTTCGAAAATAAATAAATATGTAAAAAATCCCGAAACATGTGTATTTTATTTTTTTGTTGTAAGACAAAATGCAAAAAATTAGAAAAATCCAAGTTCTTGAGTGATAGAGGGTTAAGGTTTGTGAACATTTAAAATAACATAACGTTAACAACCGGGACCGTTGGCTTTACGTGCTCAGGAAAGATATCGGGCTATCGGGATATCCGGGCTATAAAGACTTTGTTTATGAATATTATTGATATAAAACTTCAGTTTCTCATTTGAAACAGAGATGGCGTTACTTTACTACAGTTGCGATGAAACTTATCGGTAATTGCTACATTTTGGTATTCGACTAGGTACTTATTATTACACAAATTACACCAATTTTGAACGCTGTCATTTAGTAGCTGTAGATAGATCAGTGTTTAAGAGCATTGTTTAGTTAGAAAGCTTTTCACTGTGCATAATTCTTATTCTCCATATTTGTTGCCAATCCATAGGTACATTGCATCAGCTGTTTTCTTACGTGTGAGGAAGTCAAGAACCCCATCTGAAAGTAAATGGTGATAATATGTAAGTTGTTGGATGCACTCACTTCGACCTGTTAGACCATGAAGTTACCTTATTTCGCTTAGCGTAGCGTCGCTTGTAACAGAAAATAATCAAAAGTGCTTATCATCACCGTAGTCAAGAAACAAGAAAAATACCGTAATCTTCGTTAAAGCGACGTTCTCAGAACTGTGGGCTTATACAGCGTTATATCACGTGCTTGTTTTGCGTTCGATGCGCGGAATAGCTATTTTTGTACTAATATTATGAAGAGGAAAAATTTGATTGTTATTTTGATGTTTATATTTATGATCAGGCTCCAAGTCTGCCACGCCCATTTAAAAAAATAATAACTACATTATCCCTAATAAACATAGGCGATAGAAAACGACGATAGAGTCATTATAAAACTTCGATAATGTTACTCAGTGTGAAAAAAAATGCAAAAAAATCTTTATATCGGGACGCTGCAGAAATTATTAACAATAGGTCAAATTGATATTCAGTTTTGTAGAGGACATCAACATCTACAAAAAATCCGCGAATCCATTTACATCTAACAACAAATGTACTAACTTTAACAGTTATGTTATGACATTAGTTAGGAGTTAATTTGATTATATGACTTTTTTCTGGTAAATTCTTCCAAAGCGAAGCAAGGGCAGTTTCTAGTGTTCATAAAATATCTTACGAGAACGTTAACTGCAGAACAAAATAAGAAAAACTAGAATAGGTAAGTAGTATTGTATACATTGTTTCAAAATGACAAAGCATACTCGTATATATAATTCGGGCGAGAAGAACTAAACGAAGAAAAAAAAGTATTAAAAAACGTGTGCACTTAATTTAATAGTATTTTAAAACATTTAAATCAAAATTAGTGAAATGCTGATTTTTCTTTCTTTAATTAATAAAAATTGATTGCCGCTGTTCAGGCATCGCAAATTTCGATGTTGCTTTATTGCAAAGCAGTATGGGACACATTATAAGCACATCACAGAACACATTTTTGATACACCAGCGAACCTGAGGCTAGCATAGTGGCTGTTGTAACTAACATGTAGGTGTATTTCTTAGTTTAAAGGTGATATCATTATCACGTGGCATGTGTGGCGTCAAAAGACAAAGCCAACGGGTGGCGCCGGCTATACTGTGAACAAAGGCGTTCGGGTTTCGCCATTAGTAGTAACTCGATAGGCAAAAGCGATGTAAAATAATGTCGCAGCAAACAAGAGAAGTCCCTCTTTGTTCTCTCTTTGGCCTTCTTGTATCTGGAAAGAGAATTCTTAAGGCGAGACCTAGCTGTATGTGCTACGGGCACTGCTTTATCCACCGAGCGACGTAAGAAGTATTCGACGTACGAAGTATTTGTCGACAACCCTTACTAATATTATAAATTCGAAAGTAATTGTCTGTAACGCTTTCACGTCTAAACCCACCAACCCTATTTTGATGAAAACTGATTCAGAACTAGAATACTTAATACCTTGATAAAAAGGTTTGAAGTTATTTAAGTAGGAGATAAAAGATCGTATGGTAGCTCGACATCGTCGAAGATAAAATAATTTTATATTAATACACTTGATTAGAAATGAATTAATCCTAATCGATATTAAAACATGTACCTTCCCATCACCAGATGTTGCACGTGAATATAATAGCTGACTAAAGCTGGTATTTACCGTTTTATGATTGCCATGAAACTAACATTGAAATATTTGTTAATGTTTATATAAAAAAAAACAAAATCCCTTCATCATGATAATAACATATGTACATTCTGACAGCGTACATCGAGTAGACACAGTTGACATTAGTCCTCCAACGGGTTCCATACAGATTCATAGAAATGACAATGGTGATGAAAATAGGAAATGGTCTTTTCATTTGCAAAAGTGCATATAAAAAAGATCAAGATGCTTCGCATACAATATGCTCACACTATTTAAACAACATTAAGTGACTGTGGTAGCTGTTTGGAGATTTGGATATCCTGTCCCTCATACCAGTCAGCGAAAATTGATCAGCATCGACTGGATTCAAGACGATCTACAGGATCACGATTATAGTTCAGTCAAATTGATTTGAATTGTGGAAAAAATTGGTAGCGATTTTTTTCTGGAACGCTATATTGAACCTTTAGCTACCACTTACCGTCTGCTCTTGCGTTAACTCCTCAGGTGAGATAAAATACTATTGATCCTTTATATGTAAAAAAGAGGAAAAGTAATCATTCTTTATTTTATAATATATATATATGTATTACAATAAGATATAAGCATACAAAGATATATGGATAAGGTATAAGCTAACTAAATAAATAAGGTTTATTAAAAATATTTAAAACGGAAGTTTTAATTTATAGAGGAAGGAACATAAAAAAAATATATAACCGTGTTGTTAACCGTTAAGGAGTTCCCTTGTTTAGAGCCAATCCTGAGCATAGCAGCAGATCATACTTTTCATAAAAATGCATTGTCATCGCAATGAAGCAGTATGCAAAATTTCCGCTCTGTAGTGTAAGAGGAAGTGGGTCTAATTAAGCTTGCAAGATTTGACCTGTAACAAACAAATATTCAAACATACTAACATATTAAAATACAAACATATACTGCAAGTAAATAAAAGCTTGTAAAAAATAACATAGCACGAAGCAAGGACCGCGAGAAGGAGAGTATTGTTGCCATATAATATTAAGAAAATATCTACATGCGGATGCTTCAATGTAGTAAAAAAGTTTTTGACAACCAAATCAAAGTTCAATGAGGTTGTGGCCACTATACATAAAAACCAGAGTAAACTATTTATACAAATGTACGGAAATTAAGAATGAGAGAGTTAAAGACCAGGTACAAAAAATCTCATTGTCCATCAGGTTACAAAACTCTGTACTACCGTAAACAGCTGATTTAAAGGAAACTACTGGAAACATCATTTTATTTTATTTATCTGCAATAAATAAATTGGACTCGTGGTGATCTGTGGTAATTTTATTTGTCTTTCGAACTGGATATAACTTACAGTCATTTGGTTCAATACCCAGGTATTCAACCCGTTCACCCACTTCAGGGAACGGGTTTCTTTCTCGTTCACTGTGGAGACTTCTATCATGCTGCTAAAGTTTGAATTGGTGAAGTGGTTATGGCCAATCCAAGCATTAGACTGCTATTGATTTATTACTTTTGGCAGAAGGAATCAATTTATTTTCTACAAAAAAAAATACGAATTTGTTTAAACTAAGCACCCTTGGGTTCATCTCTGATTTTATAGTCCGCGATTTGAAAGGCAAGTGCATATTATGACCTGACTATTTTGGCAAATTTATGTATTTTATTTAGGTAATAAATATTTCTCCACTAATCCACACTGGAAATTTGTGTTACGGTCTAGGCGAGGATAGTTTGCTCAATAGTGGGCCATTAATGGTTTAAGTGATTTAAGAAGCATTTAAGCTTATATAAATTTTCTTTACATTTGCATTACAATTTATTTTGTCTGACGATAATGTGTACTAGGTACGACGAGTGCTTTTTGTCTCCGTCATGATTCAGAGAGGCGATTCGACCGGCCTATATTCAATTCTTTTATTACTTTTTATTTTGAACCCTTATTTATGAGATATCCCTTTTATTATTACTGGCCTGTATGCGCACTAATTATTCAATTACTATTTATTTATAAGAGGTAGAAATTGTATTTTTGAACGTTTGTAAGGAATAAACTCAATAAGCATGAGTCTGATTTCATAAATTCTTTCACCGTGGAATTCTACGTTACCCTCTATTAACATTAAAAAGGGGGTACCAAATTGCGGAGGAAGGGCATACATATCAATGAAACAGCTGCGTGATTCTACCCTGCGTACGCTGTTAAAAACTAATGTGGTCCCGTGCAAAGCCGGGTCGGGCCGCTAGTCTTAACGAATCCATACTTTTACAAAAAATGTAATATGCGTTTTTGCGGTGTATGGCTGTGGCAACAAACGCAGAGAGTAAAAAATACATCAAAGAGGTATAATTATAATATAACCCTCATAGGGGGAGTTGAGGCACTTTGAAACGATTCTAATGAGACCCAAAAAGACGCGATGTTGACGGTTATACTGATTACTTAACTAATTAATCTATTTAACTAACTACCTACTTTTAGATCTATTGACAATTTACACAAATATTTCAAGATGTTCAAAATTTCTTTATTTTTCAACATTTGTTAGTATACAATTATCTCAATTAAAATTAAATTAACAATAAATTAAAAAAAACGAAGTGTAACATAGTTAATTTTTTTTAATATCTTGATATGTCACTGTTAAGACGATAATGGAAGAATCATGTTTAGAAGAAAACGAGGAAATTGTAGTTGCAAACTAAATAATTAGAGGCACGTGTACGCGAATCTGTCAAAAGCGATGTTGGTCTGTTTCCATTTTGCATCAATAATTCTGCTGCTGCGTCATAGCGGACGTCCGAGCCCAGTAGTGGGACAGTTGCGGGTTGCAATGATGAGGTTTTAATTCGGTATTCTTTGAATCATACTAATATATGTTTTGAAATTTCAACTTGCCAACACCACAAACAAAACATTTATCTCTTTATCGGGTAGATAGGTACCTAATAGGGTTGCCAACCGTACTATATTATTGTATTGTAGTGTACTATATGGTGTAAGTCCTAATGCTGTCAAATGGTTTGATAGCTATTTTCAAAATCTTAGTTAACCGGTTGAATTAGAGCAAAAGTTCTTACGATCCAAAAAAAATATCCTTACCTACACCTGTTAAACGAGGAGAGCCACAGAGATCTATTCTGGGCCCTCTACTTTTTATTTAGTATAGTGCAGACATTATTGACAGTATAGAACATTGTATGTGCCATATGTATGCAGATGATCTGCAAATTTATATTTCCTTTAAGCCTTGTGATACTGGGTTAACTGTAGTTAAAATTAATTTGGATTTAGAACGTATATCTGCTTGGTCTAAACATAACACGTTAGAACCCAAAAAAAAGCTAGTATTTATCTTTGATACAGCTCAAAATGTGAAATAAGCATGTTCTAAGATGCCCGTCATTAATGTTAGTGGGGAGGCTATCGAAAGAGTTTCTGCAACACGAAATCTAGGAGTTCAAATGGACAAGAATCTTCGATTTAAAAAAGATGTCATAGATACTGCCAGAAACTGTATGTATAGGCTAAAGGTCCTTTATCGTATTCGAGATTATCTTATACAACGTTGCGGATAAATCTCTGTGAAAGTCTGGTTCCCTCCAAATTTAATTATGTTGATACTCTTTTAGGGCCATGGCTTCTGGAGCGGACAAAGAGGATTATTCAGTGAGTTCAGAATGCCTGCGCTCGATACTGTTTCAATGTTCCGCCTCGCGCTCATGTAATTCCATTTCTGAATAGTGCATACATACTCAAAATGGACTACCGTAGGAGACTTCATTTCGCAACCCTTTTGTTTGGTGTTGGTAAAAACAAAGAACCGTTGTACCAATATGACAAATTAGTGTGAGCTTGTGACTTAAATTTTAGGCACAGTACTCGGTTAGTCTCTGATAAATTGATATACATATACGTCCTACTGTTCTGCTGCGTTCAGAGGAAGTTATAGGTACATGGCAACGAAATTTTGGAATAACATGCCCCCACCCTTACGTGGCCTCAATACGACATATAAGTCGTTATTGTTACTCGAACAGAAAAATGTATGACCAATATGCACAAAAAATATATTCCATTGCTATTTCCATTTAATACAAATCTATAGGTACTACACCCTGCACGTCATATTAATTATGATTTTACTGCTACTATTTTAATTATATAACATTTGATTTAAATTTATTTAACGTCTGTTGAAAATTTTATTGTTTATTGTTAATATTAATTCATTTTCTTTCCTTTTTTTTCTTTTCCGTAGTGATTATTTTTTATGTTATTATTTTATTTGTTTTTTTTTTGCATATATAAGCAGTAATTTATTATAATTAGTAAAACCTAAATTATAAGATTTT
>DWJZ01007968.1:0-11698 GCA_018249125.1 Asbolis capucinus
GGCACTTGAAGGTGGACTATGGCCTTAACCTTCTCATGCAGAAGAGACCCGTGATGAGCTGAGATGATGATGACTCTGCGTTAATTCAGTGTAGTAAATTGTTAGGGCAAACAATCAAAGACGTCTGGTGAAACAATCTCGCCTCGCCTGTTCACGGTACCTGCATACACTACTCGTAAACATGTAAAAGTTAACCAACCTATTGTTATAACAAAGATCACGTACAACTGTATCTGGGTTCAAGTCTGTTTTACTGTTAGCATCAGTTTATGTAGTTGCAATATTTAACCCTTCATTGAGGTTATATCCTGGGCGTATCGAGGGTGCTTTTACGCAAAAATACTGAACCAATTTTGATGATATTTGGCGTAGAGATAGGTTATACGAAGTTTATTTGTTTATTTTGTTAAGGTGCCTACCACGCGGGCGAACTAGCGGGCATAAACTGTATAAAATAATCCATACGTATTCAAAGGACTGGAATAAGTTACCCGCGTTGGTGTTCCCGTTCGATTATAATGAAAATGTCTTCAAGTCAAGAGTGAATACTCTTTGGCTTCAGGGCGATTTACCATATGAGAAACCTCTGCTTGCTATCAGGCAAGATCGTGGTCAATAGTTTATAGAATATTAAAAAAAAATACCGCCTCTGAGTACCCTCCGGAGGCGTCAGTTCTGGTTCAGAAACTGCGTATGCCTATCTATCTCCTCGTAACTGAGGAAGAGAAGAATCCCGCTCATTATTGATTACAAAAGTTTTAGCAGATTTAAGGCTGTCTGGAGGCTTTGAATTATAGTTTAACGACTGCAATTATTATACGATCTCATCAAAAACTTAAATGTGCAGTGAAGGCCAAGTTCAGAATCAAGAGATTGCGTTGTGTAAATTAAAATTGACGTATTGGTGTGTGGGTGCCAAGTTCTGTGTATGACATTTTAAAATTTTTGTAACAACAAGAAAGGCAATATTCTACATTTAAATTTTCTCTACTTTCACACTGCTATATAAGTAAAAATTGCCCTCGCTTGTTTGGAAGAAGAGTTGTCCTGTTGAGAAGTGGTTTCAGAGTTGCCATACTAACTTTAACCTGTTATCCCACGGGAATTAAGCAGCATTCTGGGATAAAAAGTATCCTACAACCAGTATCCTTACATGACCCATAAACATGCTAAATTTCATCTAAATTGATCCATTAGTTTCGTTGCCATACTAATTTCAACCCGTTATCCTGTGAGAACTAAGCCAGTCCCTGGGATAAAACATATACTATAACCATTCTCGGGTTTTATATTACGACCATGCCAAGTTTCATCTAAATCTATCCAGTAGTTTTTGTGTGAAGCTCGAACAGACAGACAGACAAAAAAAAATTTGTCTATATCGATAACAAAGCCTTCCTGCATCCAAATTTTCAAATAATACTTAATGCACAGAATTGACCCCGTTACATTTTTGTTATTAGAATTTATTTTATTAACTCGATAATTCTCTCCAAACGCAGGTAAAATTTTCCGTCATTTACAAATAGTAGTTGCTACGCATGTGTATGTATTTACTATTTTATTAGTATCACTATTTAGTTAGTACTTTGTCTGTGACTAAAATTTGGGTCAATATTATCACTTGTGCGACCTAGAAACTGGTGAGTAGAACATGCTCGCTAGCGAGCGGTTAAGAATTAGGCTTTCTACTCGGGGGGTCTGAGTTCGAATCCCAGGGCGCGCACTTCTGACTTTTAAGTAATGTGCGTTTTAAGCATTTAAATGTCACTCGCTGTAACGGTGAAGGAAAACATCGTGAGGAAACCTGCATACCGGGGAGTTTGCAAAACTCAAAGGTGTGTGAAGTCTACCAAATCACACTTGGCCAGCGTGGTGGACTATGGCCTTAACCTTCTCATTCAGAGAAGAGACTCGTGATCAATAGTGGGCCGTGATGAGTTGAGATGAGATAATGGACATTTGTTATTCTTTCACGCAAAAGCTACTGAATAGAACTGAATGAGATAGAGAGATTGGTAAAGGGATAGATTATACTCTGTAATAACATGGACTACATTTTATCAACACCCTACTGGCGTATATTCTACATAGAATAGCGCATTCTATTCCGAATAAATGTAACGTGTTCTCCTCCCTACGTCTAAGACTGGTCATATCCGTGTAGGTGCGAAAACCTTATAAATCATTTCTGGCGAGGGGTTCATATAGAAACCTTGGAGACTGGTCAGCTGCTAGAGAAGCAAATATTTTATTTGTACGCACTCTTAGTGCTACACTACTAGACCAGAGGTCGGCAACCTGCGCCGCGTATGCCATACAGTGCTGCCCACGGTGTGTATTGCGGTCCTCTCGACGATGTCCGTCACATCAAATGTGGGCCGCACCAACATCCCTTTAATATTTACACATACAGAAAAAGGTTGCCGACCCGTACTTAAGGAACAAAAAAATAAGCTAACACAACTAAGCTGGGGATGTTTTCTCCCACAATTGCTCAACGACATGAAAACATGAAATGCACCCAAATGTCCAATAGCTGATGAATCATTTTACGGTAGAACATCATAAACAGTGAAGTGACACGCGCGGTGACTAATACAGACCGACAACATTGATTAACTAACTACGTCACGAGTGCACCGCGGCGCGTGGTGCCGACCGAACTGTCATCGGGCGCCTTTACTCGTACACCGTTCAACAATTCAACTAATAGTACAAAATAACTTATTCATATGTCCTGACTAATATTATAGCGGTGATAGCCTAGTGGTTAAGAATTCGGACTCCTACTCGGAGGGTCCGAGTTTGAATCTCAGGGCGAATACTTCTGACTTTTCGGAGTTATGTGCATTTTAAGCATTTAAATGTTACTCGCGATAACGGTGAAGGAAAACATCGTGAGGAAACCTGCATGCCGATGCCGGGGAGTTTGCGAAACTCAACGGTGTGTGAAGTCTGCCAATTCACACTTGGCCAGCGTGGTGGACTATGGCCTTAATCTTCTCATTCAAAGAAGAGACTCGAGCTCAATAGTAGTAGGCCGTGATTAGATAAGGTGACTTATTATAAATGTGAAAGTTTGTAAGGATAGATAGATATTTGTTACTCCTTCACGCAATAGTTCCGCTTAAAGTAATCTGTATTAGCAGTGTTGAGCATCGTTAGATATATATATTGTTAAATTTCCGTTTATATTTGTTCTCGTCATCATATCTCGCCGTCAACCTATACATATGTTTTGTGTTTTTTTTGATGCCGTAGAACATTGGGAAGGAATCCCAATTAAAATTCAAATAAAAAAAAGTGGCAGAATACAATCTCGAAAATATGTTTTTAAGCTCAACCTAATAGGTTAGTAATTTAAAGTGGGGGTGAATTGTTGAATCGCGCGTCGTTGCACCGCCGACAGCCTGCGCCGAGCGCAACACGCGTTTGACACACCGCTCTTAGATTTCATGATGCGTTAGCCCCCTCCCCCCCCCCTCTAAAATCTAAACGGTCGGTTCTGGAAATCTAAGAAAAATCATGACATGTCATAGTTCAGATTTAATTTTATGTAAAATATATCGTGTCTTGCTTTTTTATGTACAAAGGGTTAACGCTTGACATCGATTTCCTGTGATGGTGAGTGGCTGTGGTGTATAAGATGTGTGTAAAAGCCTTTTAACACTTCTCTTGCCTACTCACATTAAACAATTTGTTTACGAGGAAAATAGTGTTGTATGGGTACGCTCCACAGGGTAATACTTGTGACGTCAGACAAGGAACCCGACGTACGCGTGCGCTGACACACGCTTGACCGGATGTTCCTTTTAGTTTAGTATCAGCATGGCAGTGTACCGCGGCACCGTGATACCCGAGTCAATATTATGACTAATAAAGGTATCACACTGCTCACATCCGCCCTGCCTCGTTCCTAGGATGTAGCTATGAGTGGGCTCGCAGTCACCGTGCGTCTACATTTTTGTATACGTTTCATACTTGAAATTTAAAATACACTAAATATGTATTTTGCCATAACTCCATCATTTCCCTGAGTCGATGGTTACATTATGTTGAATTATGAAATATCAAATGATTTTCTTCAGATAATTCAAAGGTAGACAACATTGATATGACCTCACGCTCTGATATCTAGATCCTGGTGCTATGCGAGCAAAGGAAAGTAAGAAATGAAGAAACAGAAGTAAACCAAAAGAAATAGGAAGAACTAGGCGATGTGCTGACGTCGCCCGCTGGGCTCTGCGTCGAAATAAAGAATTTCATTCTTGATGAACAACGAGTTAGTGATCTATTTTAACATAAATAACCGTATTATATAATGATCATATTGTTAAAATTTAATGAAATCGAGAGCTGTACGTTCCTAGGATGAAATTAATAATTTATGTCAGTAAACTACCACATGAGGAATTATCATTAATTGCTGCATTGCTCAAAATGTTTGCCAATAGAATTTATTTGTAGACGATCATGATGGTGGCATACATCTCTCTAAACCATGTTGCACTTTATGAAAGGCTACGGAGTCACTTGTGCCCTAGATCTTGACAATAAAAGGTTTATGCCCACGAACCAAGTTACGTTTCAGCAGCGTAATAGAATATTTTCATTTAATACTAGAGCTTTATTTATGATATCTGGAACTGCCTACAAAGCCTCACTGCATGTGCTGAGTGTGGATCAGTAAATGTTGTTCCATTTATTATCAATCTTATTTTCACTAGGTACCTACAACTTGAATCAATGCTACGGTACCGCAGGGATCATTAACGATAGATATATTCTGAGATCCATCTGGCACACTAGCGTCGCTATCTTCTCCGCAATAAATAGGCAGTGAGTAGCAGTAGTGGAGTGAGCCCCAATAACACTCAAGCCTGCAATACCATCGTCATCAGCCATCAAACATTATTCCTACAGTTGTCCAACTAAATATGATAACAGGTGTATGTATGTTGGCGTCCATTTTCGATTAGTTAGATGATCGTCATTAATAAGTCATATTTTTACCTTATTTCTTTTTCTGTTCCATTCACCTTGGCTGGAATTAGATCTATGGAATAACACGAGCCTTTAGTTGTTACCTACACTTTCAAATCCCTTGGTCAGTCAGCATGATAACACATTTTTGCGTGAAAATAAGGCATAATAATGATATTCACTACACCAAATGATGCTACTACTACATGTGCAGGACGAGTCTAGAGAGATCATTTATGGGGTTTATGTTTAATTCCAGTATTCATTATATTTCTTTACCAAGTAACATGGTCAGTTTAAACATTCACAGTCAATCAGTAGATTAAAGATGAAATTTGTACTAAAATGCTGACAATCGGGACGTTCACCTATACTTTGTCTACGAGTATACTCGGTGAAAATTTAATTTGGACTTGTCGATCGCATCGTCAATATTGTATGAAAAAATACCAGATCGAATTGCATCGAGCATAGTTTAACTATTTTCTTCGGTATCGTCTTGAGAAATTATTTGAAAAATGCGTCATAATATTTTATAATCAAATTGTGAAATAATAAATACCTACACAGATGTGTGTAGGTAGGTATGTACTTACCTGCCTGTTGTAGAGTTATGATGTCCGTATATCTAATTTATTTCTGCAATGATCCCTTGAGGGGTTTCAGCTTCATGGGAGTGGTCACTATTACATTATAGTGTCCATACACTCAACTAATTGTACGTATTAGTGCCATTTAATACCATTCTAGACAATGTTATTCATATATTCTCGTGGGACAACAGAATAGTCGATTTACTCGTCAACCCGTCGCGCAGGCCGTCTATAGTCCGTGTGCACTACTCGTCTCGTACAGACACCGAGCTACCTGCCACCTAGCTGGCTTGTCCAACGAAGTCGTGCGGGCATCCCACTGGTTTGACGACTGTTTATTATTGGGGTGAGGTTTAAAAATAACATTCAACTACAGATTAATATGTACGGGTAAAATTGTAACATATATCTGCATGTTAAATATTATATCGTAATCTTATAAATATTATAAATGTTAACAGTCGCACCTCCTTTCTAAATAAACAAACTAGCACTACTCTACTGAATAGTACTGACGAGGAATATAATATGATAGGAATTGTGTACCGAGACTATGTAATACCGCGAGATAGGTTATGGATTTCAAATCCGTTACCAATTTTAAGGTACTTAATAAGAATGTATGAATATTATGTATATTATCTTCTGATTTTCATTTTTTGAGATCGATGTTACTATGTATGATGAAATAAAATATTTTGCCTTTGAGTGTTGCCTCACATTGATGTACGTACCTACTTCCCTAGTCATTTTTATTTTAGACTAAACATCATTCCATAATTCATGTGAACAGAATGAAAGTGAGTTTGAAGTAAAAATACGACCCAGTAAAAATAGTGGGGGTTCTATTCATGGCGGTCTCCCACGATGCGGCCCGCACGAGAACTTATGCATATTTCTAATACTTACAATTGTATTTTTTCAACTAATTAATTGTAAGAGCTTTCACTTTGTAAACTAATTTTCATTGTCTAATAAATAGTATGAAACTGTTCGCAGAGAACTTTATAATGTAGGGTAGGTGGACTTCAAGGCCATATAGCCTTATATTGACGCTCGTGTCTGTCCTGCGACGACGAACAGCATTCTTTATGATAATCCAACGTCTTAATGAAACGCCTTGATAACACATTATCTACTTATTTAAATTATAAAACTATTATCAACAATTACGTATAAACGATAATAAAAATAAGGTGATGATTTGATGACACTCGAATTGTTTTCATTATGAATATAACTACCTATTTTAATTTATAATAAGACTTACTTGTTGAATGTCTCCTCGTATTGTTTTATTTCTTTTCTGGAAAACTCATGAAATTCCGTGAACACGTTTACAAATTTATATTTAGGCTTGACTTCCAGTCCTTCTTCAAGTTTTTCATTGATTTGTTGCCTCCTGGAGAGGATTCCGTTGAGTTCGTCGGTGGCAGACATCGTGTGAAATTGCGCGTCAAATAAAAACACGAAACGTTTCGCGGAGATTTATCAACACGTACTATTCTGTTGAGCGGCTCGTATAATACTGGCGGGCGGCGGCGGCAGCCGGCACGGCAAGCAGCGGCCGGCGACGGCGCGCGGCGCGGTACGGCTCTCGTTCCTCGCACTCCGCGCGAGTTACCCCAAGGTATGGCCTTTGTTATATCGATGTTTCAACATCGATCTTAAAATTTCGATACCGTTTATTATTGGAGTATTCATATTTTTAAAACAGTACATACCTACTAGTGTATCATGTATTCAGTCAATGTTAACAAACCATTATATCAAGATGTAATATTCAAATGGAGTTTTTATTAATTAAAGCTTTATTTATCATTATAATTTGTCATATTGATGATAAAACATAGAGAAAATAATAAATTAATCAAACTTTAGACTACATTTCTAAACGCTTCACGCCGCTTAATTTCTAGCCGTTGTCACAACACTTGTATATTTCAAGAAGAATTCTACTTACCTATCCTTTAGTAGCGCCTAAAGAAGTGTTACTTTAAAAATGAAATCATGTTTATAACATCGATATTTTGGCATTAAACTAGTAGTAATTGAAGTATCCATAAATATTTTTAGTATAATATCGATGAATGCCGATAATTATCGTATCCCTATCCGAGAGTATTGTGTTCGCGCCACGGCGCGGGGGACGGGTTCGGCACATCGACGCGAGTGCGTGCCGCGCACGCCTGCTAATCTGCTCCATCTTGCCGCAATCGACTCGCCGCCAAAACAAACCTCGACAAAACTATGATTACCTCTTTGGATAAATAAATAGTCCTCTGACCTTTTTGATATTGATCAGAGATGTTTATAAAGTATTAGTAGATACCTTATAAAACTAAGAGGTGCGTGAATTCTAATTCTGGCTCACCTGTTCGGGAGACATAAGCCACCAGACTACCAGCGGTTGGAGCATCTCTGCAGACTGTAACAGCCCCACTACTGGGCTCGGGGTTCCTCTCACAAGGAAAAGGATGTACTCTACTGTACTGGCGAAGTGCGGATTGGAAGACTTTTTAGACCTTCTAAATCTAACTAAAAAAATCAATAGAGGGAACGCGCAGCGAGTGTAGTTCCCCTTAACTGAAGAAAGTGATAATTAATTTCTAAAATGCACTTAATGTTGAACAATAAGGTTTGCTTGCCACATTGGAACCCAGCACCCGATACTAAGTGCAACTTTGATCCGGAATAAATGTAAACAAATCATAAAAAATCTTTTGTAAGGTTTTCACCAACTTACCTAAATTAGGTTTTTTCCACTAATGTACTCATTACATTTTTTAAAATTCGTTCTTAAACTTAGGTTTGATCAAAGAAAAACTACAAACAATTGAAGTCATACCAGTCTCTCGAACAAATTCCAACACGCATCATTCACAAATTTCATGAAGGGGTTATCAACCTTTCAACTTATTGAAGTGTTTTGTTTTATACTTTTATATTTTATTGATTGTCGTTTTAATATACTTGATTCATTTATCACCAAGTAAATATGATTTTCAAGCAATTTAATGTAATGGGACAAAAGATTAACTTTGATTAACTCTAATAAAACAACAAAAAGTTAAATTGTCCTGTTAGTCACAGGACGCAGGCAACGGTTGTTGTCAAACAATCCAGATCGACTGCACAGAGTAGAGCTCCAGAGACCATGTTCGAACCGGTCGCCGTTGTTGGAGGCATTCAGCTGGTGTTTGGTAGAAGAGTGTTGTAGACTTACTGTTTTATTGATATCGCATTTATTCATGTACCACTGCATCGAAAATATTGTACGGAGCACGTTCGTTTCATCCAAACGACTTGAACATTCATTATTTCAATGTGTAGCCCACCGACTGTATGATGGCTTCTGGCCATCCGTAGCTCACTATTGAGCACAAACTTCGCCACGCTGCATACTCCACGCTGGTCCAGTGTGGTTTGGTCGAGTTGGTGACTGACCCAAAAGTCGGAAGTTTCGTAACTTGTCCGAAAATGAAGATTTATGTTTGTAATCTGACGATGGCTGAAGGCTATACGTGCCTTTTAAAGCACGGAAACGCTTCTGAAAATTTTGCCACTAGCGGTCAGCCGACCACACTCCGACCGCATAGCTTCACTTTATCGATCGCTATGAGTGCATCGTTTTTTTTGTTAATTTGGATATTATGGTAAATCGCTATACTCTCTATTTAAGTTGCCCATAAAAATATCATTAATATATCGTAAATATATCATAAATATATCACAAAGGATCAATTTTGCAGAGTTTCATTCCTTTATGATAATTAAAATCGTACGAGTTGAGATATTTTGAAATTATTTTTTTTGACTTTGGTGTCCTCATATGATGAGAGGAGATCAGATATACAATAATCTCATTTCACTTTCAAATGAACACGAGTCACACAAGGTCATTGACAGCTCTGTATCACGGCCCCCATCGATTCACCTGAGTGAGGTTCAGTTGGTCTAAACCGTGTGCAACAGCCGCCACGCCATCAGGAGACCAGCAAGACCAGTGGGACCAGTGGGACCAGTGGGTCGATTGCTGGAAGGTAATATAAGTACCTATAATGTACTTCAAAGCCAATACAATAGTCTTGATGCTTTTATTTTTCATCGTAAAACGTAAAATAGAAGTTCAAAAAAGTTGCCTAAATATTTGTCTTATTTACTCTTTTTTTTATTCTAATTTTGTGAGTCTTATCAGCATATTACATAACAGCATATTATATAACAGCATATTATATAACAGCATATACATAACATCAATTGACAACGCCGTATTCGTATAAACGACGGCTGCACACGGACGGATGTCACTTGCGGCATGTACAGTGCACAACATGTGTATATAAGCGCGGGCGATCATCCCTAACCCACATACATCGCACCTCGTGGGACACGTTATTCGCGTTTTATGAACCCCACGGCCCCAACATTGCTGATATAATCTAATTAATTCATCCAATACATTAATATGTATTTAATTTACCATAACATACTTGTACTAATCAGACGATCGTTGGCCGCTGTGCTGTGCTGTTGACGCTCTACCAGTCTACTGGTCTACTGGTCTACCGGTTTATTAGTCTCCACCCCACCATGAGGCGATCGTCGAGGTATACATAATATTTATTAACATTCAGCTCAGTCTGTATCTTAAACTAAGTCACGAATCGTGTTACATACGTTTAAATATAACTTAGAACGGCTGGACCGATTAACATGAATTTAGAGTTTTTGTCCGTTTGGAATAACTGGAGAAATAAACTAATTAATAATGACTTAATAGTAATATTAAAACTTTAAATAATACGAATTTCGATTTATTATCGATCGATTAGCTAGTAAAATTATGCAAGCCGATAATAATCGGCTAGATACATCGACGCGGGCGACTTGTTCCAGTCCTGTGGGGTGCGTATGACGAAAGACGAGACGAAACCTTAAGTTTGTACCGGCGGAACGGCCATGACGGAGGAATGGATACCGCCGTTCGTCATCTCGTTCGATGATGGAAAGGTGATGGGGAACTAAATCATGCCCTGACTGCTCAAGGCCTTGAAGGTTGGTGTCAACCAGTTCTGGGTCACCAATGAGCCTCTGGGCACGTTCATTAGGGCACTTTCAACGAGGAGTTTATTGAATCCAACGCTGATAGATGACCCTCGGCAGCCTCACCGGTACTTTAGGGCTACCGGTACTTTGGACTATAACATACGAGTATAATAACAGCGCCAAAGGACATTAAGTAGTTCATTCTTAGTTCCGCCAACAACAATTAAACTAAATAAAAGAATTAAATTGAGTTACCTGTTTATCATAGGCAAATAAAATTTCATTTATTTCGAGCAATGCAACACTTGTTACATTCATGATAATTTTATAATAATAACCTGACTGCGCCGTTCCAGGCAGAGCTAAGGAGGACAGGCTGACATTTGTCTTTAATGAAAATTAATTTAGTTTTATGTCATGCAATTATTTGTTAATATATTTAATGAAATTGAGGCCAATATACATATAATAATTAGTAAAAACATCTTTTTAATATTAAATTTAATTTCTGTGAAGCAAGTTATAATTGAAGTATTAATTGTAACCCTCGAGTCATCATCGTAACGCTGACAGTCTCATTGTCTATGAAATAATACATTGTTTAAAAACATTTATTACTAAGAATGTTTTAGTTAATCGAGTTACATTTGTATTCCGGTTGACTGCGATACGTCATGTTTCTGAACATCAACAGGCAGCAGTAAGCTATCATAAGATCTTCTTCTACTGTGCGTGTGTATGTCACTGAATTCCGCCTAAACGGCTGGAACCATTTTAATGTTTTTTTTTGTATGCGTTTGGGTGGCTCCCCTGCTTGGTTTAGATTTACTAATCAGCCCGACAGATGGCGTTGTGGTCTGTGTGTAGGTTATTTATTTTTACCGCAATTAAATGACTAATTTTGGTTTTAAAATATTGGTGGAAGTTCAGGGGAGGTTTAAACGGTTTTGCGGTACGAAGTTTGCCGGGTCAGCTACTTTAATATATACTGTGGAGGATGAATGGAGGAAGAGAGGGGGAAAAGCTATAAAAGGCGGCGCCGGCAGCGGAGCGGGGGCAATTGCTGTTCG
>DWJZ01007969.1:0-11698 GCA_018249125.1 Asbolis capucinus
GTGTTATCGATACAGCCATCAGCGTTTGGATGTCGATTGTTGGACGGAGGTCCCCCAATTTGGGCCACTCTGACCGGTGCTGGGCCTTTTGATTCCAGCAGGAATTCATGTTTCACATATTAATAAACAACTGACATTATATTCTTCAATAAACCAAAAATCTGTAACAAATATTTCACCCCACACGCAGTCACTAATTCACTCCCAACTGAAATGCTCCGTCATTAAATAACTAGGAAAATAAATATAGAAAAGAACTTAGGGGGTATTTGCTCGGTAAAATAATATCTCTCACAGGAAAACATCAGAACAAAAAGTGAAATAGAAGCGGAAAACCAGCATCAAAATAATATCATTAAGATATTCCAAAACACTAGGAGGGAAAGTCTTATGAATCGTCGGCGAATGAACAGTTATTTATGCTAAAAGATTTCGAGAACAATGCTTCAAGAAAATTGCCTCGCTCATACTAATATTTCCCACACAAACACCCAATATCGTACTCAAGGAGTCTTACTGTCACTTTACCATAATCATCTTTTGAGATTTTGTTACACTTTATCCGTGTAATATATCCTACTAATATTATAAATGTGAAAGTTTGTTAAGCTGGATGGATATTTGCTTCTCTTTCACGCAAAAACTATTAAACTGAACGGAATTAAATATTCTAATAGAGAAACTTATCATCTAGTCTGTGGATAAAATGCTGAGAGAAGTCGAGTTTTATGAGTTAAAAAATACCCAATTACGTTAATTAAGAAAATTTAATTATTAAGGAAAAAATATGAAATTAAAATAATAAAAAAAGTACAAATAATATTCCACAGATGTATACAAAAAAATTAAATTTTAATGAAATATTATATTTTATAATTAATATTAAATATTTATTTTTTAATTAACATGTGTCATACTTCATAGAATAATCGTTCAGAAGTTTCAACACACGAACAATCGTAGGGAGGTCGACAAATTTAAAATCGATTACTGCTCATAACATAAAAATTTGCTTAAAATACGCTACATTAATTAAGAAAATATTTTTTCTGGACACGCCCATCAAACAAAACTTAGAAGTCTTATCGAAGTAAAGGTGTAAGTTACAATTTCATTAACTTGTGGTATTTGTTTCGAGCCTTCTTCTGAAGGATACAAAATCAATTTGTTTAGGCACAGGGGCGTTGATATCGCTGTATCAGTCATACCAATGATATGGGGCCTCGGGCTACAGAAGCCCCTAACAAGTAACCAATAATTATTGAAATTTTATCAACTTAATCTCAGGCTTTCTCGAAGAAAACCTGTCATAAGTGCGTATAGAGTTACACTTTCGTAAAGCAAAAAAAGTAATCTTTTTCTTAGAATTTGCCCAATAAAAGACAAGAAAAGTTTACATAATTTGAATTATTTGTCTAGCTCAGTTTCTAGGATGAAGTGATAATATAATCAATAAATATTTATTTCAATCTAGTGCTAGCTGTTTCTTTTGTGAGAAACTCTTCAATTGGGCCTCACTTATTTTGATAAAAGGCAAGACACGCCACGTCACTGTTTTTGCAAAAGTTTGCTAACTTCGAGTCTTTATAACCCTGCAATGTCGACGAAATCTTTATTAACCCTGTTAAACTCATAAATACTTACGACAATTTGTTTCTTCGTTAGATTCTGACACTGGATTATCGGATAACAAAGTTTTTACTTACTAAAATCCATGTAACGAGGCTTTGACGTTAATAAAATTGGCGCGAAAATTATGAATTTTGTGTTTGTTTTCGCTTAGATATACACTAGTTCTTAAAGGAAATTACTATTGTTTTATTATCAAAGTCAAAATTTATTCATGGTAGTCTATATTAATAGGAACTATTTATTTAAATTGAATATTTTTTGAGCAAATTTGATACAGGGAAGCTTTGTTTTCGATATAGAGATCAAAAAAATTTTCTTGGATTTATTGCCTGTCTGTCTTTCTGTGTGTTCGAGCTTCACGCAAAAACCACTGGACAGATTTAGTGGAAACTTAACATAATTGAAGTTTAAAACCCGAGAATGGTTATATAATACTTTTTTTTTCCAGTAAATGGCTTTGTTCCCGCAGGATATCAAGTCGAAATTAGTATGGCGACTCCTAAACTAATGGAACAATTTAGATGAAATATTGCATGTTTGTAGCTTATTTAAGGAAAATGGTTATAGGATACTTTTATCCCAGAAAAGAAATAATAAGTTCTTTACAGTCCACATATATAAATGAATTGTTGTTCGTAAGTCTCGCTAAAACTCGAGAACGACTGGACCGATTTGGCTAATTCTGGTCTTGAATTATTTGTAGAAGTCCAGGGAAGGCTTAAAAGGTGAGTTAACATCATAAAAATGCCAGGAATTCAATAAAAACAACAATTCTGTTTTTCCTTAGAAATAAGGATGGTCGATTTTCATTGATTTTCGATTATCATCGATATTGTGCAGTAAAACATCGATGTTTTAAAATTAATTATGCATTATTGTTTTACAATTAAATTTACCAGGATAAGCTAAGAAAACTATGTAAAATAAATAAGTATAAATTACCAATATGTAATAATAAATATAGCACTACAATTTTAAAATATATTGTTCCTACTCTCATTAACGAACTACCTAATGCGTTACAACTTGTATACTATATTGATAGTAAGATGTACAAGAATTAGTTAGGAACCTAGTATATATATAATATATACATAACTGTCTTAACAATAATTAGAACGACCCATCGGACATACATACATATATATGTGTATAAGCCCTATGAGGTTTGCAAGGTCCGTCTTCAAGTCGTTTTATTGTATATGTAAATTGTTTATAAATAAATAAAAAAATAATCTGTTTCTCGAATTTAATAATTTCTTCCCTTGAGGACGACGCGAAATTTTATAGCAATAAAACTTGACTTGAAAATGTTCAGCTTTTTTATTTATCGATTGAGGCAGTACGAAGTCTGCCGGGTCAGCTAGTTATGAATAAAAAATCTATTACAAAGGAATCCAGTTCAGATGACAATTTGGACGCTACATAGAAAGGAACGCTGTTAGTGAAATTGTGGAATGAAATTTTATGCTGATGCAAAATATTAAGTGGAGTGATTTAAAACTTTGTGTTTTCAATAGACAGCTTTTGTATGGAAGTTGGTAGTTTAAAAGTTGAAAAGAATATTACTCATGTTTTAAATGCGAAAGTTTGTGAGATGGATTTGTTACTCCTTCACGCAAAAACTACTCAACGAATCTAAATGAAATTTGCCAGAAAGATATATTATAGCTTAAAATAACACATAAGTTACTATTTACGTTGATAAGTTGGTAGCTACCAATCGAGGGAAGCCGCGCATGAAAACTGGAATCATAAGAAAAAGTCCAGCTCTCTAGATGATAACACAGCAGAAACTACAAAGAGCTGACGCGTTAAAAAAGAAATAGCGGAATCCACTCTAAATCCTTTCTATAATTTTATGCTGATGCGGAAATACCAGTTTTATTATAATAATATCGATAAAACCAACAGACACTGCTTTTATAATGGAGTATGGAGTTAAAACGGATTAGTTTTCTCGGTATCTATAGCCTAATGGACAATGTTAATAAAATACTTATTGTTGTGGACTTTACGGCTACCACCGACGGTCAATTTTTATATTTCATTTCACGCGCCATAGGGCACGTTAATTGGACTTTAACGGTCCAAGAAATGGGACATTATTGACTTTTACTCCGAACACTTGATAAATTATACAGGTATTCCAAAACGGCACATGATCTGGTTTTGTGAAATTATCGGATTCTTTTTCCATTTATTAGATATGACAATAAGAATAAAAAATCACACAGTTTTTGGTATCCTATTTACACATAGGTTTTCATTTGGAAGAAGATTTTTACTTGTAAAAACGTAGCAATAGAAAAGGATAAAAAAAAACATCTAAAGACAGAAATAAAATTGTATTTTTGTATTTTTTTCTCCTAAAGACAAGCCAAATAGGAAAAGAATTTTTAAAAATATTTGTTTTGAAAACAGTAATAAAAAATACATATCCTAATGACGTTAGTACTAAGAAAATATTTTCGATACTTCATCTTATAAAAACAGCAAAAGGAAAGGATATTTCAACATACATATCTGAATGATGTAGTAATACAAAAATGTTTTTGAAAATTCATCTTTCTGATTAAATAATTTTAATTCAAAGCGAGGCTGAGTTCTATAACAATTATATATAATAATATTCCATAATATTATGGTATTATTCCAGAACATAACGCAACATTATACATGACACTTTCTGTGTGTATCTTGAAGATCATAAAATGATTCACGTTCAATAAGCAATGACCATCTACGAGTATTAAAATGCAGCCGAGAAGAAACATTGAAATACTAAATAATAAAAGAAACTCACTATGAAATTTTAACGTTTTTCAATATAAAATTTTAACGTTAATATGTATGTAAATATTTAGATCTAGCAATATATTTTTTATTTTTATTTTTTAGTTCGCCTGCGGCTTCGCTCGCGTTGTATTATTAAACGCGTATGTAACGTTAATTTCCAGAATTCGATCTATCTCTGTACCAAATTTCATTCAAATCCGTTCATCAGTTCTTACGTAGTCACAAACATCTATTCATTCATCCTCACAAACTTTTTCAATTATAATATGAGAGATCTATATTTTATACTAAAACTCTTATTCTAAAACCAGAGAATATAAACATTTTATTCATTATCTACTTTACTAAAACCCTTATATACCTATTCGTAAAGACTAGTATTTATAATATGCTTTTTAAAATGCCTATTACGTAATATGAATTTTACCTGGAAGTTTTTACCAATAATTCTACAAAAGAGATGATCTGTAGTCCAATTCTGTGTAAACGTAACTTTCTTTGTATAGTAAATTCTATTGTATTCCAGGATTAAAAAGGTCGGTAAAACAAGCATTATATTATGAATAATTATTTCTTAAAAATTCTCGAAAAATCTATATGTATGCTAATAATACAACTGTGAATATTTTTTGAAAATTTTGCCTCAAAAGCCTTCCTGGCTTTGTTGTCGATAAAGAGGTCAAATCATGCTTTTTAATTTATTGTCTGTCTATCTGTACGAGCATCACGCAAAAACCACTGGACAGATTTAGATGAAACTTGGCATTATCGAAGTTTAAAACCCGATAATGGTTAAAGGACAGGTTTTATTTCAGGAAACTACTGTTTCTGGAGGATAACGGTAAAAAATTAGTATGGCAACTCCGAAACCAATGCACCAATTTAGATAAAATTTTGCATGTTTATAGTTTATGTATAGAAAGCGGATAAAGGATACCTTTTATTCCAGAAAACTGGTTTGTTCCAGTAGCATAAAAGGTTAAAATTTCTATGTCAACTCTGAAACCATTGCACCACTTTAGACATAATTGTGCGTTTGTAGATATGACGAGAAGGATTATAGGGTAGTTTGGATGAAATATTTACATGATGCGAGCGAAACCGCAGGCGGTTCCTAGTATGCCTATAAAAATTTTCAGACGCTCCAAGAAATGTTAATATTTTTTATCAAATGCTTAGGTATTATATGTACAATGTTATACTGTTTTGAATTCTAAACAGGAGCCTTTTCCTTCGCAAGTTCTATTTTAGTACAATCACGACAAAATTACAACAATACAGAGTTTCCAATACATGTATTTTCAGCTGAGTGTTATCAATACAAAGGCAAAGGTATAATTTTGCTAACAATTACGTCTAAAGTTACAGGTAAAATATAAAAAAGTTACTTTGAAATTGATACAATTGATATTGTAAAACAAAAGACTGCGTCATATGTTATATGTATCATAGTGAGCGTAATGTTTTCAATGAACAATTTAATGCATCCATACTAATATAGGTCAGGAATAAGCAACACGCGGCCTGCGGGCCGTATGCGGCCCATTGACCATTTTTAATATACACTACGTCAAAACAAAGTAATTCAACATAAAAACATGACGATACAAAGTTGAAGCTATAATATAAAAACTTTACATATTAACTCTAAAACGTTTAGTTGATTTGAATTGAAAAATGAATCTATGTGCGGCCCTCTTGCAAAATTAATTTTAAATTATCCCTTTCATTAAAAAGGTTGCTCACCCCTGTTATAGGCAATGTAAATGTGTGTGTTCATGTTTCTATGTTTGTAAAATTTCGGTTACAGTCTAAAGTTACAGTTAAAATTATCGCCTTGAACCACAAAGCGGTGCGAAGATTGGTTTTAATATTGATAACAATTTATATTCAGGTTGTGATTCAAGTTACTGAAATGCATCAAAGCTTTCCACAACTAGTTTAACTTCGAATTGCATGAGAACGTGATGAAATTTACGACTATTGTTGTCGAATTTTGGGCCTAACTGACCAAACAGTTGGTCGTAACAGTGACTTGGACAGCTGGATCCTGCTACAGAGAAGATAGTAGTTAGAATTGGTTAATAATTCATCGAAGCGAAACGTTATTTCGATTGTAAGCGATCGAATCCCAAATAAAATCGGATATTAGGTACATACAATGATGTCCATGTAGCTCGGGAATATTCTATTCCCACGGTATAACCTGTCTGTCGTAAGGGGTGACTAAAAGGGGGCTTTTGGGGTTGCGGGTGGCTAGAATGGGAGCTCTAACCGCCCAAAAGCAGCCCCGGGAAGGACGTCGGTATGTTGCCACATACCGTCGTAAACTGAGTTGACCAGGTGCAGGACTTTGGGTTTCTCGGGAGGAACCCGACATTGGACACAGCGCTTGGAGGATTCCGGTCGCGTTCCATTGGAGTCTGGAGCTCATTCGTTCCCGGAGCTTTCCATCAGCGCTGAAGAAGGCCACCAGGAGGATTTGGTAAAAATCCCACATAACCCTGTGTCGCTCCAACGGCACCGGTTAGGCACTTTTGGAAAGTTTCCCCCTTGACACCAAAAAAAAAGAAGAAGGTGTTCTTCATGTAGTTTTTACTACCATCAGATATTTCTCATGTCTTGATTAATGTTTAGCTTCAACCCACTAATGGCCCAAGAACCTCTCCCCGTACTGAGGAGGCCTGCAAGGATGCTCAACCTTTTTGACAGTCAGGCCAAACTGAGGGATGATAAAGTTTATGTGGGCCACTAGTGATTCCTAGTTAATTACTCTCAGGATTTGCGTAATAAAAACTTCTAAAAACATACTTGCGCGGGCCATTTAAAGTTTGTTCGCGGGCCACATCATGACCCGTGGGCCTGAGGCTGAGTCTTGGACTAAGCATAATTCATCAGGCTGCTCTAATTTGGAACGGTGGAAGGATCAGAGGCCAATCCAAGTGTCGGAAGTTTTTAATGTCTCCCCAAGGCCTTCGACCTAACGATTGCTATCTAACGATAACAACCGGGTCGGCATTACATGCTTAAGCAGGAAATTGCTCAAGAAATTTAATTTGCCTCTAGCGGTCGCCCATCCTTCTTTTTTTTTTTTCTTGCTGGGAAATGCAGTATGCGAAAAGCGGTCACCCATCCTTCTACCAACCGCGCCCGCTGTTGCTCAACTTTCGATCGGACTCGCCGGAACGCCGGATTCGCCGGACCAGAAATGCTTCAATTGTTCAAGTCTGTTCGTTACATAGTCTGTGGTTCACATTAAGTCGATTAGTCACTTTGTCGACAGATGTCCGATGTCGGCCACTTGGTTTGTTTAAATTAAATTTCCATTTCTATTGAGTATTATTGTATTTCACAGGCTTGGTAGCTGTCGCCTACAAAGACAGAATACCCAACAACGATAAATTATTCGACCAGGACTTATAACTTCGAAGGTAATAAATAAAACATTCTCTTCGCAATAAAAGCTAATTTCTTGCCTGCTATATATATGTTAGAAAAGAACATAGGCTAGTGGTTCAAACGAGAAGTCCTGGGTTTGAATTCTGCGACGCTCACTTCGAATATTCAGAGTGCGTATCAGAAGTTGATTATGGTCAAAGTTTACGTGAGGAAACCCGGACTCCTAAGAGATCTCCATAACGTTCTCGACGGTGCATGAAGTCCACACTTGGCCAGCGTGGTGGACTATGGCCTGTATTCCTCACAATCTGAGTGGAGACCCGAGCCCAGTAGTGCGACAGTTATTGATGCAGTGATTATATATTTGTTAACCGACGCCAAGTAAGTATAATAAAATAAATAATAAAACAAAAAACCCAACAATACGAAAGCTTAAATAACCTCCTGCTGACGCAGTTGTGCAGAAACTTCTGAGTTTCCCGTAACCAATAACGACATCAAAATGACCCTTGATACGTCAGCAACATACCGCTGCAGGACGGGTTGTTTCTTTTTATGATTTGTTATAATATCGAATAAAATTTAAAACAATAATTTAGGTCCCGTTTCTTGCTTGTATTGGTAAAATATCCTGTGTTGCTTACTCCCTTCATGCAAGCGTTGCACCAGGTACAGCTAGTTAACATTGTAAATCAAATTAAAAGTATACAATAAAGTGCACCTGTTGCCTTAGCCTTCCTTAACTGGTGTATATAAATAAATAACATACATGAACTGTAGTGCGAATTATCAGAGGGCTTAGCCAAACTTTCTTTCGAGTTTTTTTACGTACAATCTATTTGAATTTATTCCGATTCTCCATATTTTATCAGAGTATAAATTAAAAAAATTCGAATAATGTATAAAAATCATACTTTTTTGCGATTTCAATAAGGGAGGAGGTACTTAAATCATGTGTATTTTTTTAAATATGTAACTTAGAACTTTTTACTGTGCGGACCGATCTTGATAAGTATCAATAAGATTTTTTTGATACGTAATTTTTTTTAAGCGGCATCTGACGAACAGTTTTGAGTTATTCTTCATTTTAACAATTTTGGTTTTCCATTTTTGCCGAATATCTTTTGACTGGGTGGATCGATTTTGATGATTATTTTTTTATTTCAAATGTAATATCCCGTAGTGGAAGCGACGGATAGTTTATGAGTTGTCTTTAATAATATGTATTAACTAGTCACGACTACGTAAAATGCTCCTTTCATTAATGGTCGGAAGCATTTGAAGTCAATTTTTTTGATGATAAAAATGATTATCTATACGGGAGATCCTGTTTGCAGTTGAAATTGAGCCGTAAATTTAAACAAGTTAATTTGTCAATGATAACAAGTGAAATTGTTAAACAAAAGTGTGCGTCAAATGCATGATAGCGTATTGTTATTATTTATTGATTTATTAAATTTTTAACACGGCATAAAATAAAATACTAGTTTCTGGTCTTCTTCTCTTTAAAAACTTTAATTGTGCTCAATTTCATAGTCGTCCATCTGCGTAATTTTCGTAGAAAGGTTTACAAAATTTTTGCTTCACGTATTTTTTTGTATAGATACTTTTTCAATGACAAATACGGTTTTATTATAGTTTACAAAAGATTTCCAATTATTTAGAGTTCAAAACAAATCATATATTTGTTGTTTATGTCTAAAAGCTTTTTCGATATTCAATTTGATGCAATACATTCACTCAGAGACTAAGTGCATAGGCTTGGTATAAAAGCAAACCAAATATTAGGTTATGTCTGTAATGTTAAGCTTGTAATGGATAAATTTTTTGTACGTAATTCCTAGTATTGTTATAAAAGTGAACACAGGATAGATTGTATCCCGACTGTAGGTTCCCCTGGGATGATATGCGCGTTTATATGTTCGGATGTTTGTGTTGCCTTCACGCGCTAACCGATGAATGGATTAAAATAAATCTTGGCACACGTATAGATTATATTCCGGGATAATACTTTCGCTACTTTTTATCTTATTTATTTATTATGATATGGGCGAAGCCGCGGGCAGAAACTAGTTAGATCATAATAGTGTTCCTAATGTGACGCGAAATCTGCTTGACAGGTTTTGATGAAACGTGGCATATTGAAAACGTTGAAAATGAAATTTAAAAGACTATTTTTATTAACTGTAAGTAACCTACGAAAGACTTGTTATTAATTGGGAATGAACTTCAATTGACTATTGTTATTAACTGGAAATGACCTTCACAAGACTATTTTTATTAACTGAAAATGAAATTTAAAAGACTATTTTTATTAACTGAAAATTAAATTAAAAAAAATATTTTTATTTCTCTGAACATGAAATTTAAAAGACTATTTTTATGAACTGAAAATGAAATTTAAAAAACTATTCTTATTAACTGTAAATAACCTACAAAAGTCTTGGTATTAATTGGAAATGACCTTCAAAAGACTATTTTTCTTCTAATCATCGCTACACACATGTGTGTGATTTTATGAATTAGCATTTTAGACCCAGTACTGAGCGAAAGACAGTCCTCGCTACTAGCTTGGAACATACGCCACCACGCTGCGCTGGAGGTTGGTGAAGAAAAAAATACTGTAAAAAAATGTAATTTAATTTTCAAAATATATTACGTACTTTATTAAGAAATTCAGAAAATATTTTAATGAGAGAAATAAATTATTTCTGGGAATATTGAATTTTAATATTATAAAGCTGAAAGTTTCTTTGTTTGAACGTGTTAATTTCAGGAATTGGTCTGAATTGAAAAAATCCTTTTGTACTGATAAGTTAATTTACCGAGTGAGGTTTCAGGACTTTTTTTCAGAAAAGGATTTTAGTCCCGAGGGAACACGGGTTTTGATACTTTAAGTTACCGTATTTAATGTTCACGTTATCCTAATAATTACATGGTACCATAATGTTTCCCCAGAACATTGTTTCCGTGCTCGAAACCAAATTCGAGTACATATATTTGTAAGCAAAAAAGTTGGCGTCTCGTCCAAATTAGCTTCAATCAATAATATCAAAAAATATAAGGAAGCCAGCACTAACACTTTCATCACTAATGGTTTTATTTTCGCGGGTAAAGGATTGGAATATGTTACCCGCGTCAGTATTCTCGTTCGATTACAATGTGTCTTCAAGTCATGAGAGAATAGGCTTTTGCTCAATTAGTGCGCTTTACCATCTAAAACTGCTGCCTGCTAATAGGCAGGAGCGCAGTCATGCACAAAGTTATAGAAGGTAAAAAAAGCTAATAGATAAAGATATATCACAACAACGTGTGCCGGCACCCCTAGTTACAAGATCAATTGTTTTAAAATAATATTAAGGTAAACCATATCAAAATTGTTGTCTGTGAAAGTGCTCCTTATTTTAATTACACTACGTTTATAGTGAGACGAATTAAGTTAAAAGCTTATTTGTGGTTTTTTGTACTAACTACGCCTTAAAAGGGTTTATTCTCCGGTGTAAATATTTTAATATGCGATATTACTGACGTAAGCGTTAATTGAGAAAATCTGTACCCTTAGCGAATGATACAGATTATTATAAAATGGTCAATACCACTTAAAGTAGTAGTAATAAGGCTTGCTACATTACAAAGCACGATCATGATATATTGTACTAGCTTTTACCCGCGGCTTCGCTCACGTTAAGAAGTATTATTATTAATTATGGGGTGAAATTTATCAAAATCCTTTCTTAGGGGATGCCTACGTCATAGTATCTATATGCAGGCAAACTCTCAGCCCGATCGGTTTAAAATTGACAAAGTTTCATACAAACTTTCATCCTCTATTTTATCTCCTTGGGGGTAGAATTTATCAAAATCCTTT
>DWJZ01007970.1:0-11697 GCA_018249125.1 Asbolis capucinus
ACTCGACTTCTGAGTTCAACTGAATTAAAATTGCTATGCATGACTATTTATACGGATTTACGGCTGTCAAAGTTTTGGGGAACAGGAAACTATACAATGTAATATGAATATGTTGATGAACTTTCATTTTTAGCTCGGATATACTTAAACCTTTAATTCCACCTTGATTTCGCGAATAGAGACATAATTTTTAAAACGTTTATAAATAAAGACAATTAAAGTAACTTGGACCATTAAAGATTTTCTTTGTCGTTAAATTAAATAATTACATTCGTCTCGGTTGTTTATTTTTTATTCGCAAAAAAACCAGAATTCATTCTTTGCAATAAATATTAATTTCACAAATATAGGAACTTAATTTATTTTATGCAAGTAGCTTTACTCGGAAGCACTCAAGAAAGTAATGTAACGTTTTGATTTCCCTAATTACTAGTCAACGTAAAGAGCCTATAAGCAAACTTTCCTTTAAACTTACTTGGCATATGCTACTGTCTTTATTATTTTGGAACCATAAGCTTAGCTTATCGAGAGGAAGATCAGCCATATGGTATGATTTCTTTGGAAACTGATTTTTAAAAGTTTTTTTAACTTACTTAAAAAGTTTATGTCTGGAAAGCCTATCTTTAGTTTAAGTTTTCAAATTGAAAATTATTAAGCTTTAGTTTAAAAGGAAAATTGTCAGGTACGCACAGAATATGTCACAGAGATATTTTCATGCATGTTTGTGGTTACGTCTAACAAGCTGTAGCAAGTAATTTAGCTGAATATTTATACCCTTTATCGCGCATAATTTGACTAATATTATTGTTCCAAGAAATAAGCAAACGAAATATACATATAATGAAAACAAATTTTTCTACATGTCTTTTCTCTTTTTGTTTTATTGTGTGTACAAAATAAATAAATAAATAAAAAGTTAGATGAATTTGTGATTTTTTATTTATTTTATTACTAGCTGACCCGACCGACTTCGTACTGCTTCAATGGATAAATAAAAAAGCTAAACGTTTTTAACTCAACTATTATAATTATCAAATTTCGTGTAGTCTACACGGGCTTTTTTAAATTTATTTAAATACAATTTACATATATGTACAATGAAACAACTTGAAGATGGATCTTGCAAACCTCACAGGGTTTATACAATGTCCGACGGGTCGTTCTAATTATTATTCTTTTTGTCGTAGGCTCCAAACTAATTCTTCTACATGCTATCAATATACATAGTATAAATGTTATAACGTATTACATAGTTGGTTAATGTGAGCAGGAACAATATATTTTAAAATGGTATTATATTACATTGTATTAGTATATTATATTTTACATAAATTTCTTAGTTTATCGTGCATGTTGGATATTAATATTGCAAAATCAATTTTAAAACATTTACCATCCCTATTTCTAAGGAAAAACTAAATTGTTGTTTTTATTGAATTCCTAGTATTTTAATCATATTTTACTCATATTTTAAACCTTCCCTGGACTTCAAATAATTCAAGACCAGATGAGCCAAATCGATCCAGTCGTTCTCGAGTTTTGGCGAGATTTACGAACAGCAATACATTTTTATTTATATAGATAACACCTGACCTATTGATCTTAAAATTATTCCCTACTTGGAAAGAAGTTTAGAGTACTATCCGAGTACTTTGCCTCCGAGATAATAGCATTATTTACTTAATGTTATTTAAATACTTTTGGAGCGTACCTTACATTAGCAAAACCACGGGGTATTACCAATGTATTTTTGGTAATAATTGGAAGCCAATTATCTATATGGTATTAGAGGAATTTGGTTTTACATCGTGCTATGCAGCGTTGGAAATGCAGATATTAAACCGAACTATTTTCTAGAATACCTCTAAATATGCAAACGATAGAGAACGTATAGATATCCCACATATCGTCGATAAATAGCTCGCCACTGGATTCTGAGTATTGATCATCCACTCAATAGTTGCGACTCATATGTGGTTGAAATCATGCTTGACTTAACTTGTATTGTTATGTTGGATTTCTGTGGTTGATACCTTATCATAGTCATTAAAAGTCGTTATTCTGCCTTTCGATTTTGGGTATATTTCTATGGGGTATACTTTTTGAATGTTAGTCTGGGCTGACTTTTAATTGTATTTGAAAGCGAATGCAACAATATCAATACATTGTCACAATAATATTAAATAACAGTGTGTATTGACTGTTTCACTATCAACACTAAGATAAACCTAAAATTATGATAGAAGATACAGGAAAAAGCTAACTACGAAATTACATTCAACCTGTTTACAGACATTAGATTTTTCTAGTCTGAGAAGTCGTGTCAAGTTATATAATATGGCGGTTTATTTTCTACAATTGGTGAAATGCAAACATTGTATGAAGTTCTAATTTATTTGTTGTAATAATAAATAGCGATTTCTATTATCTGGAACCTATTGATACTCGTATAATGTACTTAAGGAACTAAGCATGAACAATTTTTCAACTTTATTAATTTAACGTCTGCTTTTGTCAAGTTTATTCAACTTTCAGTTTCTGTTCAAAGTTCATGATTTAATTTGAAACGTCTCGTGAAATTACAATGGACATAGTTAACTATCCAACCTAGTAAAATAGTTACTGGAAAACTTTACCATTTTTGTCGGATATTAGTTCAAATGTCGCAACTAAAATAAAATTGACAAAGAAAAAAATACAGGTCCCTTTAATAGATCGTCAATCTTACGTATCACAAACTGACATACCTCAATTTCTTCCAATTTACTGTCTAACAGGCTATTAGTGTAAGGATTTAAACTTGTTATTTTCTTAAGTTCATTCTTTTTATTGTGGTGGTTCCAGCTCAAAGATGATTAGTTATAAATGATCTCTCATTTATTCAAACATCTGTAGCTAACAGTTGATTAATTGAACAGACAATGCTTTGTAAACAATGAAAATTGGATAAATTTATTTGACAAGTTTATCCGATCCCAAAGAGGCTCATTTGTTGAATAATTTCATAAAAGGCTGATTGATTGAAGGATTATAATTTGAATTTGCCGAAAGCCAGCAGGTTCAAACTCCCTCCAAAGCATATTGAAATTAACATTGACGACTAATATTGAATTAACATAATTTTTGTCAAGATTTGTACTTCAGTTTAAGAGAAAGTATTTTAACTATCTTATTGTGATAACTAGATTCTTGTTGATCTGTGCTGTATCTATTTTACCAAAGAAACCATTCGATGGGACGTAATAGGAAATAAAAGAAATCAATAAAATAGAAACCTACATATATTTATTAATATTTACACAAAATCACAAAAATCACTCATATGTTTGAATTAGAGGACTTACCAACCTAAACGAGCATATCCCAAACCATGGGCTCCGTAAGCAGTAGCTCCGAGAGCAAGAGGACCGGCAGCGTAGCTCAAGGGAGCGGCGTGTGCTCCGTAGGCAAGAGGGGAAGCGTAGGCGAGTGGCGCGGCATGAGCAGCGACCACGGCGGGAGTGATGGGTGCGGCGACCACAGCGGGAGCGACACGAGCGGCGATCACGGCGGGAGCGATAGGTGCAGCGACCACGGCGGGAGCGGCGTGCGCGATCACTGCGGGGTCCTTGCGCACGACGGCGTTGAATCCAGAGTGTGCGTCGGCGGCATAATCCACAGTGCGGCGGGTGCCGTCGGATTCAAGCAGGGAGTACTGGCCCACTACGTTGTTTCCTACGCGGGTCTCGTGTTGGCTCTTCACATCACCGGTGTGAGGGTCGGCCACTCCATACGAGAAGCTAGTGTAGTCGGCGCCATGGAGCCCGCTGCCATGAGCAGCCGCCACCAACAGAGCGAGAACAACGAACTGTCGAAGAAAACAAAGACTTAATATTATAAAACAGAATAATTATTAATTTAAGTAAATTTTCGCTTACGTCTTATTTTTACACTGCATTACAAACAATACATCATCACATAAATGTTTGCCCCGGTCGGGAATCGACACAACACACTTCGCTTCGCAGGTACGATTACTAACAAATAAGCTACAGGAGCTTTCTCCATTAAGTTCCTGTTGGTTCAGTATATAATCAAATATTTCATAAACCCGTGTGCGATGAAAGGCAGTCATAACATATTACCTTGGATGCCATTGTATGTAATGTGTCGACTTCAGAGTACAACTGACTTCGCTCAGTCGTCGCTTACTATTTATACTAGTCCATGACGTATTTTGGTAGGCAGGAAATTAATTACACATGGGTGTTTATGTGTAAAAATTTCCTTACCTTTGCAATCACGTAGCAATACTTTCTAAATATATCTTCGGGAAGTCCTGTCATTTTTTAAATATGTTATTGCTTCGATTTATTTACACAAGTTTAAAACGGCCTTAACGGTCACTGGGATTTGAACGAATCTAAATATATGTATATAAAAGAAAACAAAATGATCCAAATTCTGTTTTTACGATCCTTAGTGATCAAGAAAGTTATACAGCAGCAAGTACATGCGGAAAATGGGTTGAATCACTGGCAAAAAATCTCTAGTACTTTTGAGGGCACGCAAAACTATTGGTTTTTGTTCGATAGCAGTCATTAAGTTTTATCGGAAGGCCTTAAGATGGCATAAAAACTTACGAGGCTTGGGTAGCCACAAAGCTCTCAATCCGCATTGAAACCGTTTGATAAAGTAAATTACGAGAAGAAACGCGCTCTGTACCAGTTTATTAATGAATTAAGGTCAAAAATCTATAACACAGTATTAAATTATTTCTTGTATCTATTAAAAAAATGCTTAAATAACACATTTTCATCTACAAAGAATCAGAGCATTCAGATATGTGCTATGTCACGCACAGCCTTGACATGAGACATTGAACTTGCACCGAGGTTTTAGCCTTAAAATATGGTTATTTAACTCCTTATATTACTTAACTTTATAAATGTACAATTCTTTTAAATAAAAACCAGATGTTTTAATCGCGATGACAAAGCCGTAATAAAACTACAAGAAATTGTTTCTCTATAAGTGGGTAGCTATTATGTATTCCATGATATATTGGTATGTTAAAAAAATGGATAAAATATATTTGACGGCCCTTCATGATTTTAAGTCATTGTTCTGAGTTGATTAAGTTAAAATTTTATGAACTTGTAGTTATAGGATATGCATAAAGTCCATAGAAAGCTTTTATAACGTAATGAGTACTTTTGGAGCACCTGGCGTGATAACATTATAAAAATATTTTCTAGATTAAATTGCCAGGTAGCTAGTATGTAATAAAACATGTCGTCATTGCAACCTATGACTGTCTACTGGTCTACTGGTCTTTGGTCTCCACTTCCAATGTGAGAGGAACAAGCCACCACCACCTTTGAGAACTTTGTGGTGAACTCTCAGGACTGCAGGGTTCCTCACAATTTTTTCTTTCACCGTAACAAGTGATAACCAACTTCTCATATGCACATAACTTTGAAAATTAGAGATACGCGACACAGGATTAGAATCCAGAACCTCCCGTTCGGCTAACCAACCTTTAAACCTCTAAACTATCACTAAACGAAAAAAACATTTATTCCGTAATAACTACGTGGTGCCCATTAACGTAGCTTTAGTTACGGTGTTACTACGTCTATGGTGATGCCTACTCAATTTAAATAGTAAAATAATAATATATATTATATACTATCATAAAAATATTGTCATAATCTTCATAACATACTTATAGCTACCTAATTAATAAATACATATCTTTGGACAACTTACACACGGCCACCTGAAACCAAACTAAGCGTTAGCTTGTACTATGGTGATCAGACAACTGATAAACATATATATTTATACTTTTAAATACATACTTAAATAGATATTTCTATTACACACCCAGACACAGAACAAACATTCCTGCTCATCACAGAAAAGTTTGCCCTGGGTGGGAATCGAACACACGACCTCCGGTGTAGCAGCCAGGTTCACTAACCACTAGACCAACCAGCCTGTCAAATTCAACAAAAAATAACAAGCATACCGGTTCTAAAAGAAACAAATTCTCATTGTATTCGCAGAACATTTTATTTATTATAACACAAATATTACATAGTGCTAAATCGCGTTAAAGATATCGATAGAATGACATACAAAAATTTCATCTCCTTACTTTACAATTTTGATTCTGCTTTGTTTCTATAGATGGATTAATATACCTAATATAAAAGTCGTGCTTATCCAATAAAATTTGCATTTGAATTCAATCTCAGTTCTAAAGCTAGAGGTGTAAAAACACTGTAAAAACTTGATACACTTATAATAATTGAAAAATTACATCAATCAACAGCTTCGAGTTCAAACAACCGGGGAACTTAGAAAGTGGCGCGTAATCTTGAAGGTCGGTAGGGTATGGACTTGCTGCTAGCGGGAATGAGAGCGGATAAGCTTCCCAGAGTCGTGTTTGTGTAGTTCGCGAACATGTCGCTTCCTTGTCTTATTAGCGAAGGAATTACGTTCGATTTAGCGACATAAGCGTTGCATTTATTAATTGTAGCATTATGATAAAGTCACTGGATTCGTTTTTCCGGTAATCTATCTAGTACACTTAGAAAGCCTTATTATTTTAGTTGGAAAGAGTTTTTCAACTCTTTCAACAACGTCTAATTAATAATACCCTTTTTAACCATCGTTTATCCAGGAGTCATAATTGAATTAATTGAAAATTATTACCTATTTAAAAATAGTATGAGTATACTTAAAAAAATGTTAATACTTGTGGGATTTCAATATTAAAATTTAAAATGTACTTTTGAACCAAACAAAATTTTTCTTTGCAGCTGTAGTTTAATCTTCCGAATCGATCGATAAGAAATCCTTAAGCTTACGTTTTCGGAAGAATTATTACTGATTATAATTATTTTTACACAAAAATCGCTATTACTTACACCACAACCAACCTACTTCCGTCAACTGTGATCGTAAAGTTCAAAGGAATTTGCTCCGAGTAGTCAGACAGCCATTTCTGTTCCGCCTGATTGGTTTTACAAGCGTTACAGGATATAACAAAGGATTTTAGGCACCTGTGATGTTACAAATATCTCGTTTGAGTATTACTATTTCTTTATTTATTATTTTAGGCTATTTTTATGAAATGTATGTGTTTATCGTATTCTTACGAGTATTCATACCCGGTCAAATTCGGAGCGTAAAATCCACATCAAATAATGAAATTCAACAATTTTGAAATAGAACAATTCGTTAAAATCTTTATATATCATAGAGATTAATTTAAAGGGAGCCCTTATATAATTTTATTGTAAAATGACAAAAAAAGTAATGCCAAAAGAAAACTTGTTAAAAAAATCTGTTATTTTTATTTATCGTCTTCATTTTACGATGAAGTTAATTAATGAATTGAGAAAAGACTTGAGGCTAGTATTAGGGCAGATATAGATTGAAATTATAAAGCTCCAACAAGAGAGTCCGTGCTACCAGCGCTAGTCGTTGCTTAGAAATACACCACAATCTAGAAATTAAGCTATATTGCTGGTAAAGATAACATAAGATCAAGAATATAACCTCTCACATCTTCATCAATCATTCCAAAAATCAAGGCAGAAATGCATTTTCAAATTGCAAATTATTATTTATAACAAATAACTTCATACATACACGACAACTTATTTTATTTATAGAAAGACAGACAACGTGGTGTGCCAACATTAATGGTCATTACAATTCCAAATCATGCCACTGCCATGCCACATGATGACATTGATTAATGAGTTTTGCAAAACTTATTTAAGTACACTCCAACAATTTTCAATTCGCTACTTGAAGACATACAAGATTTATTAAAATATTTAAAAACACAAGCTTTCATTATAAAGCCCTAATAGTTACGAAGAAACGCTTTAAATTTCATTGAGGAGTTCCCTTGTCTGGAGCCAAACCTGAACGTAGTATCAGGTCATGTTAGTCATAAAAATGCATTGTCATCAGATCGGAAGGTTTATGCAAACTTTCATCTCTATAGTGTAAGAAGAAGTGGGTCTATTTAAGCTTGCAAAATTGTGCCCAAAGACTTAACAAACAAATATACTAATATAAAAACATATGTACACTGAATTTTAAATAAAAGCTTGTGAAAAGGAATTTTGTGATTCAATGCAATTTAGATTAACTTAAGAGTAAACAAATAAATCTATGACATATTTAAAAACGAAATAGGTAATTGACTTCTTTTTCTTTTTATGTTATGATTCAAAATTCATACCGACTCTTAACTTCTTACTGAGCTTCTAATCCATATTAAGGTTGACTAATCGCTTGTATCCTACTAATACTATAAATACGGAAGTTTGTAAGAATGAATGGATGTATGTTAGTTACTCCTTCACGCAAAAACTACTGAACAGATCTGAATGAAATTTGGTACAAAGATATATTGTCATGTGTAGTGTGGCGTAACAAAGAAACTTCTTTTGAATAACACAATGAGGTCGAAGCTGCGGATAGAATTAGTGTAATACTGAAACTAACAAATAGTCTCCAAATTTCACTAATTTACTCGTTTTTAGTTTCACAACGGATTAATACTTTAGTCATAATAACTTAACCAAATGAAGTAGCTTCCGTGTGAGCGTAGGTCAACAGCGTCTTTCACAAGTTCCTGCTCTAGTATTGCATACTGCCTGCGTCATTCAAAATTAAACAGCTATATAAGGCGCGTATTGTTCTCAGTACGCCAGTGTTGCATAGACTTCAAACAAGCCAATATGTTCTCCAAGGTAAACTTAAAACAATAGGTCTCATAATAGATAGCTTTAAAGCTTAAATTCATAACGAGAAAATACCTTTAATAATAAGTTAAAAGTATTTTAATATCGGCAGAATAATACATTAGTTAAATAAAATATTCGCCACCCAGGAAAGCTATTCAACGAAATCATTCAAAATAAAAGTTTGTTCAACGAAAAGTTGCAATGAAACGTGGTAACAAATTTGCCAGTACGTTCGGTCCGTCCAACTTTGGATCCTATTCAGACCGGGGCTGTTCAATTATAACTAAACTTCGATACCCTATCAAACTAATCAATAACTTTATTAATACGTTTAAATTTAGTTTCTGACTTTGATATTATTTTCAGGTTGCTATCATCGCCCTTTTCGTAGCCGTTGCCCAAGGCAGCGGGCTCCATGGTGCTGACAACACCAGCTTCTCGTATGGCGTGGCTGATCCTCACACCGGTGACGTCAAGAGCCAGCACGAGACACGTGTCGGAGACAATGTAGTGGGCCAGTACTCCCTCCTCGAGTCGGACGGCACCCGCCGCACTGTCGACTATGCCGCCGACGCACACTCTGGATTCAACGCCGTCGTGCGCAAAGACCCCGCGGTGATTGCTCACGCCGCTCCCGCGGTGGTCGCCGCACCTATCGCTCCCGCTGTGGTCGCCGCTCGCGTCGCTCCCGCCGTGGTAGCCGCACCCGTCGCTCACGCCGCTCCCCTGGCCTACTCCGCCCCTCTGGCGTATGGAGCCCACGCCGCCGCTCCCCTTGGTTATGCCACCGCTCCTCTCGGCTACGCTGCTGCTCCCCTGGCGCGCGCTGCCTACGCCGCTCCTCTTGCCTACGGTGCCGGCTATGGCGCGCACGGTCTCGGCTACGCTCGTTTGGGCTGGTAAATACCAGTTTTAATCCAAAGCATTAATAATAAGCGTTACGTTTATAAAATAGAGACAGCCCAACGACTTAGCCTCAACGTGTTTTTCGCAACTGAACTAATCTATCTTGAATCGATAGAGCCTTTGGACTGTTCTCAATATTCTATCTAGCCACAAACCTCAAGTAAGTTGCCTAGCAACTAACAAAATAGATAGATTATTGATGATTGTGGAATAGTGTCTTCTACTCGTATGTGTTGGCTCTGGTTTGTGAAGTGTTGGATTTAAATACTCAATAGGATAAAAATAATTAATAAATAAATAAAATACAATAAAAAAACATATTTATTCATTTCTCACAATACAATGTTGGATGCTGAAATAAGTGACAACCAAATAATACAAATGTAAATAATAGCAAATTGTTTGATTTGTTTCCTTAAAGAAATTTTTGCTGCATGAACTTTGATATATTTTTTTGTTAACGTCCAAAACTGAGATATGTACGAGTATATGGGACAGAAACTATTCTGTATCCGGAAAATTACATTTATTTTTTTAAGGTTTTGTAGTACAGGACCAAGAAATTAACATCATATTCGACTGGAAATATTCGTTTTTTATTTAAATTCATCTGTAATTGATCGGTGTCTATACATTTTTTTATTTTATTTCAACTAAACTTACTCAAACATTCACAATGTCAAAGATATATGAACAAAAAAAAATGATAAAATTAAATCGAATTAATTGGTCCGATATATCATATCGACGACGACAAGAATAGGTACCCACCTTAATTTTGATTCACAGTGTGGGCACAGTTACGTTTGATATTATTCAAACTAAAATAAGTTGGTAATATAATATAACTTTAGTAGCCAAGTACTTCCTGTCAGACTGGTTCGCAAATAAAAAATTACTCGCAAATTTGAGTGTATGGCCGCGTCCTTGATTAACTTCAAGAATGTTATGCAATCATTAAACGTGTGTTAAATTAGTGGTTTACGGTGTTATCCGTAACAAGGAGTTCCGGGTTCGATTCCTGACTAACACTGATATTTTAATAACAATTTTTTTGATGTTATCTGTAATCTATTGTGCTGTTTAAACCACATTTTTTAACGTTGAATAAATTAGCTACAACTCCTTATTGTAAGTGGCGATAAAGTCTTCGATGGTAAGGCACACTAACTTAACAAAAGCCTATTCATGCCCAAACAAAGTCCAGTAATTGTATCAGCGTTTATCACTGGTCTTCGCATTGTATGGGTGACCGCTAGAGGTTTTTTCATTCGATGACATGTTTCAGAGAACACAGAAACTATCATTCTGGATTTTATCGTCAGATAACTTTCTCCATCAATCCTTCTACCCATTTGTTTTAAATTTGCTGATGGACGTATTCTCAGAAGAAGAGAGTGGTACAGTAAATCCATGCTCAATACTGGGCGTGGACGTAAAAACATAAACTTCACGTTCAAATGACATCTGTCATCAGTCATCCTGTCAAAAGTTTCTCATCGCCACCGCAGTTCAGGACAATGATCCATGCAACTGGGTCAAAATATCGGCACGTGAAACATATACATAAGTATATCGTGAGTACCCGTAAGCATAACGTAAACCTCACGTTAGTTCCAATACACATAACTATAAAACTTAAGTAATTAATGCTAATAGTAATTAATAATCGGAACGAAATTGAAGATCGAACTTGATCGAAGTTTTTTCGATACTTTATCGTCACGGAATTACTAACTAACGGAACTAGAAAAGTGTTATTTACTATTAGAAAAAATATATTTTTGTGTATATTTGTTATATATATATTTATATATATGTGTTATCTCTTGATGTTAATCTATCAATAACCTACTACAAAACGAGCATACTCGGCCAAGCGGTTTAATTACGTTTATTTGAGTAAGAAATAAATAAATAAATATCTTTTGACAACTCACACACGGCCATCTGTACCTAAACTAAGCGTTAGCTTGTACTATGGTGATCAGATAACTGATAAACATACATATATACTTTTAAATACATACTTAAA
>DWJZ01007971.1:0-11697 GCA_018249125.1 Asbolis capucinus
GAACAAACATTCCTGCTCATCACAGAAAAGTTTGACCTGGGTGGGAATCGAACCCACGACCTCCGTTGTAGTAGTCAAGTTCACTAACCACTAGACCAACCGGCCTGTCAAATATATATGTCTATGTCTAACTGCCTGTATATGTCTAACTGTTAAAGTAATGTCACAATAACTACTTCTTCTGGTTACTGGTACTTCCAAAACAAAACGAGGGCATTAATTTGTCGTGAGTCGATATAATGCGACACAACAAAATAACAAAAACAATTTCTTAGATATACATAATGACTTATGACAATTGTCGAGTTTTATGAAATACGTTTATCATTTGTCATGATTTTGCTTCAAGATTTGTGGAACATATTTGTCACCATTATGAGATAAGCTGAGAACGACAATCCAACATATTTGTCAAATTGTAGCAAGAACTTTATAAACAGAAAAAAGTAAAGTCAGTATATAATAACCACAAAATATATATATTAGTTATAAAAAAATACATTTTTCTGTTTTACAGTTTATACAGTTTGTAAATCAAATTGAAACCTGTGTGTATACATATTCGTAGACAGCGTAGCACGTGCTACGAACTGCTACAGAACTGCTACGGCAGCATTAATTTTAGAATATTAACCTCGTTGCTTCGCTTCAGAATATCAATACCTTTATATATTTCATTTCACAATACATATAATTATACTATATAATATAATCAATTTCAGTATAATAAAATTAGCGCTTGACTACTGACCCACCTGATGGTAAGTAGCGACATAGTCTTTGATGGTAAAGCGCACTAACTTAACAAAAGCCTATTCACTCTTGACTTGAAGATATTTACATTATAATCAAACGGGAATACCGATACGGGCAACTTATTCCACTCCTTCCCGGTACGAATGATAAAAAAAAGAAAAGTAAGAGAAAAGTAAGTAGAAAAGCAAGTAAAAAAACTGCAAGGGCAGATATCGTACGAATAGAAAATAATTGAAATAAAATAAATAAATAATACATTTACAAATATCCTTACCCAACATCTCAGTACTTTAAAAATTGGGTTTAAACATCTCTTTAGTCTAGTTACATGTTCATTCAACTTGGTAACGCCCTTTACTCTAAGTTAGGTTCATTAATTATTCTCAGGATAAATTTCTCCAAGAAAATAAACAGGGCACAGCGATGAGCCGTGGTTTTTAATTATAGCAAGCGAACCACTGGCCTCGGCTTGTGTTACACAAGATAAATTTTCTATTACATTGTTGGTGCAAGAGATAACATTGGTGAAGTGTGAGGAGTAGCCGCGAGCCAAGGGTTTTGTACCATCGTGTTACTCCAAGATGTCTTAAATTATTTAATTATTTAAATTAGGGTTCTGTTAAAAATAAGGAACCGTTACTGCCTGTCCAACTCGCCACTCGAGAAGAGACCCCTATTATTAGAAACCTGTAATTCAGCATGGATATGGTATAGTCCGGGGTCACCAGTGCATTTTTTTCACATCGTTACAATCAAGTTAATTTTTTGTGATTAGTTTAGGAAAGGGGAGATCTCCCGCCAGGCGAGGTGTAATGCCTGGAGAGCGGTCGAGCTCCGACAATTGTTAGTCGGAACTTGTATATATGTATGTTAACAATTCAGAAAACTTCGGTAGCGCGATTCAGGTTTTTGTGGTGACGTCATCATGTGACGTAGTGTGCGATGTCGCCACAGTAGTTTCGTTTGGATGAGGTGGCGAACTTTTTCTATTACAAAAAATCTTGGTTGTGGTCGTTTACAGAGATAACAGTGGTTACGTTACCTCGGAAAAAGGGTTACCACACAATTTGTACTACAATGGGACGGATAAATTATAGGTATAAATCTTCTATTACTTTCCACTGCCTTAATTAATATAATTATAAAAATTGTGTACATCGGTGACATACAGGCACCCTTAAGGTCGTTAATGCCTCCTTAGTAATCTCTATGTAAACTAAGGAGCGAATAAGTAATCAGTAAAGACTCTGAGAGCGAATTATGTCACCAATTAAAGCCTGTATTGTAATATAAAACTTTTACTGCACATATAAAATTCTAATTGTCCAAAAAGTGTCTCAATCAAAAATATATTCTCATTCTGACCTATTCTTTTGAACTTACACTCAAGTGACCTAAAACAGCCAGCTTAATTCCTCTTTTTTTAATACAAGTTCACAATAAAAACGAACTTTGTGTTCACTGGGAACGTATAAAGAATTACTACAAAATATATGTTTCTTATGTTTTGGATTTACTTTTAAATGCAAACTTGCACTTAGATTTTCTTTGTCTATACTAATATTATAAAGAGGAGAGAATATATGTTTGATTAATTATTTGTTAATGTGTTTGGAGAGAATAGGCTCCGAAAGTACTGGGCCGATTTGAAAATTTCTTTCACTATCGGAATCCTATGATATCCTTAATGAACGTGGCTATGAAATATTTCAAAAACGTTAGAAGTCTGTATGCAAACAGCCATAATGTAATTCAAAATGTGACAAAAATTTATATTTTTTTATGCTTCGCAAATTATTAACAATATTGCAAAGTGATATAGTATAGTTTTATTAAGGATCTACAAATAAGTCTGCGATACCACATGTCTTACTGCTACAGTTATGTCACAATAGCAACTTTTTCTGGTTAGTGGTTCTTCCGAAGTGAAGCGAGGGCAGTTTTGCGGTAAGAAGTTTGCGGATAGGTGGACTCTTTACATTGATACTTGATAGAAATCTGCATTTTATCTCGCTCTTTTTTTCTTACCATAAATTTTACCGTAAACAAAAAAGAACTGAATTTGTTATTGACAGTATTTTAATTTATAAACGTCAGTAAATGTCAAAATATAAAAGTGTGTGTAATGTTATTATTCAGTTACGCTTATTTCTAGTGTATTTTTATATAAAATACTAGCTACTACACTTCTTCTCTATATAAACTTTAACTGTGAAAAATTCCAAACTCCTATATATAAATATATGTATATCATATCACATCCGATGTATATGGAAAGACAAAATCTATTTACAAAAAATTCGCAGCACTGTTTTTTTTTTAGTATAAATCACGGATTTTCATATGAGTTAATTTTTTTTTTATTTATATTTTATTGACCACAAAATTCATCGCACATCACGGTACAAGTGCGAGTTTAACGCTAATTTAATTTTCTACCGGCTAACCACAAGACCACCAGAAATACATGAAAAGCGGTTTTTAAAATGTATACATAAACCAATATATTTTTAAAATTACGTAGTATTAATTATATAATACTATAAAAATATATACATATATAGAAACACTTCTTTGATACTTTTACGATATGAATAAAATCAAAAGCTCTTTTAGTGGAAAGAATGAAATTATTTCATTCACCTACGTATATCGTGGGACTTATTCTACGTAAAAAGTATATTTAGCCTTCTCATGAAATATTTATGAAACGCTAAATTAAAAACGAAATACTAAAATTATTAACGATACATTTGCTAGTGAATATAAAAATCATAATTTATGAAGCGAAATGAGGGCGGGGTATACACGTAGATATAAACAAGGTACCAGGATGATATAACTTAGAAGAGAATGTTATACGAAAGACGTACATTGCTGAATATGTAGGAGAGGATTGTGGGAGCTCCGAATGAAAACTGCATTAGTGTGACAGACCGCAAGTAAGCGCCGCAGAACTACGAAATAAGGTGCGGCTTAGAGAGAATATTTGTTACACGACACTTCATGTTTCATTGTTTGCTGTAAATTGTTCGGTTTTATTTTGTAAAGTATTGTAATTGTTACATTAATACGTATAAGAATTTTACTGGCTGGCTTCAACTGTTGGCCCATTACTGAGCACGGGTCTTCTCATGCTAAGGACAGAGCATGCTCCAGGTGAAGGGATCCGTGGCCAATCCATGAGTCTCCGATATAGGTTAATGATTGCTATGTAACGACAACAACCGACACCGACGGCTTAACGTGCCATCCGAAGCATGGCAGCCTTCATGACTTTTTTCCACTGTCAACCATTCTCCTACTGACCGTGCTCGCGTTTGCTTAACTGGCTCGGTCACTTACAATCCTCTTGACTGTGAACGCTTCAAAATAATACTTTAGAACAGAATTATATGTCTTTTATAATTAGTGATAATTCTGTGAAGCATCTGAGACTTGGCTTCGGGCTTGGGCAGACATATGTATAACAGATTTTTTTTAATTCTTGGCTCATGGGTGTTAATAATTAACCACGGCACTCGCGTTACAAACTCATACGTGAGTTACGAGAGTAAGAGTGTGTGAGTTTATAAATCCCACGTACTAAACGAAAATTCCCTTTCTAGGTGGGACGTTAGAGAATTCATAAACATTTTTAAAGGAGTTTTTTAAAATAGTTCTAAGATATAGTGAGTGAGCTATACAAAGGGTTTGACGTCATTTAGTGAGTGACTTGAAAGCCGCCCCTAAAAGAGAATAAAATGGGTGTCTGTGGGTCCTTTATTTTACTCAGAAAAATGAAACTTAGTTTCTAAGTGCTATTATTTATATTAACTCGTGTAGGTACCTCTTACAATTATGAGTTTATTTCATGTAATATTAATAATGACACCGCTTTTTTGTGAACCTGATTACTACGCCGAAGGACGTGGGTTCGATTCCCATCCAGGTTAATCTTTTCTGTGATGAGTAGGAATGTTTGTTATTATTATTATACTTTATTGATAACAACAAAAAAAAAATTGGTACAAAGCATTTTGTACCAGTCAACCTTAGAGATGTGCAGAGACGATTGTACGCGGTAAAGTAAGAGAGACAGAAAGTAAATAAGTAGATACAAGAACGTAGAGAAAAGAAATAAAAATGTTTGGTTCTGTGTGTATGGGTGTAAATATTATATATAAGAATGTATTTGAAAATATTTTTTTATGTTTATCAGTTGTCTGATGACTATAGTTCAAGCTAATGCTTAGTTTGGGGTCGGATGGCCGTGTGTGAGTTGTCCAAAAATATTTATTTATTTGTTTTGAACTTAGCTCGTATGAGTTTATATTTTATTATTTTATTTATTTATTTAAAAATGCTTTTAGTACTTACAGCACTGCCAAAGCGTACATCGTAGCCAGTGTCGTGCCAAAGCGTAGCGTCATTGATTTTACACACGGTACGAGTAACTTATAAATATATCATTTAATTATCTAAAAAAATCTGTTTATATATACAAAAATCACGTGAATCCGTCCTTCCATTTCGACGTGAAAGACTGAAAAATACACACACTTTTACATTTATATATAATGTTCAGTATATTAGTATGAATATAAAAAATAAGTTGTACAGATTATCAAAAATATATCCAGCTGCAACCGTTGGATATCTGCCCCTTTAAAGCCTCATCAACATAATAGTACGTCAGCATAACGATACATCTTTGCTGACTGAGCCAAAAAATGTTAAAACGCAACAAGCTCTGCCTGGACTGGCGCATGATGGCAGCCCGCCAACTGAATGGCAACAGTTTCTTAAATATTATGTATTAATAACGACATCATGTTATATGTCATAGCTTTTCATCGCTTATTTGTTGTGTGATAAGATATTCTTTATGTGTTGCGAACTGAAATGTTTGAGAATTAAATAAATAATAATAGATTCATAATAGGCGGTCGTAGTACTGAAAGACAAAAATGTTGTATAAGTGTTTAGTGGAAGTATTCATAGATTTGTTTCGATTGCAAACGATCGAAAAAGGCGCGGTTGGCAAGATGGGTGACGAGGAGTGGCAAAAATTTCTTGGACGTTCCGACTTTCGGAGGGCAATAAAGTTATCAGCCCCGGTTTATCGTTAGATAGCAATCGTTAAGCCATGTCGGAGGCCTTAGGGCATTAAAAAACTTACCGAATTTTTGAGTTTTAAACTAATCAATTATTGATATAAATTTTCTGTGAGATATATGTCTAACTTATGCATAATATCTTTATGCAGCTTCTGGCAGCCAAAATAATTGAATGACCGACACAATGCAGAATTTAAAATGTATCTTGATATTCCAAGTAATTTTACCTTGTAATATACTTGGAGCTGGTTTAAAACGTATTCAGAACTTTAGAATTATTCAGAATACCGCTGTAACGACAGTGAGAGCCGAAGTTGGGCGTGGAAACGTATTCTGTATGCGAACTTTAAATCGCTTTTGAATTGTTGTGATAATTTATTTCAATCTAATTTATATTTTAATAGTTTATTGGTAGTTGGATGGGATAGGACGCTGGGTGAATCGGTCATTTACTGCTGGATTTGCGGTCAATCGTGGTAAAATAAACGTATGTATTTGATGAAGTGAGAAGTAGAAATCATATTGAACACTAAACATCTTGAAAGTCTTACGAGTACTCTCGATTATTAGAATTTATATCGATATTTCGATCCAGTTCCATCATCATGATTGCATCCCATAACTGTCATACTGGGCTCAGGGTTCCACTCCCAATGTGAGGAGTACAGGCCGTAGTCCACCACGCTAGTCAAGTGCGGGTTGGTAGATTTCACAAATCTTTCAGAACTTTAGGGAGTTCCCGGGAGTGCAGGTTTCCTCACAATATTCCTCACCGTAGCAAGTGATAATCAAGTTCTGATACGAACATAACTTTGAAATTTAGAGGTGCACGCCGTAAGATTTGAGCCCAGGATATCCTGTACAAACTCCTAGCGATCACTGCTGCTGGATTACATGTATTACTGTTATTTATGGTATACGTGGTACGAAAAATCTTAGTGCGAGCGAACTCATTCCAAGCATCTGTTATAGAAGGTTTATTAATATTTAGAAACACAAGCTTGAATTAAAGATTCCTCATACAAAAAAATACACAAAATTTCATAACTGTATTGTTAACCGTTGAAGAGTTCCCTTGTCTGGAGCTAATCCTGAATGTAGTATCAGATCATGGTTATCATAATAAATGTTGTCATCAGGACGCTAGGTTTATGCAAAATTTCAGCTCAGTAGTGTAAGAAGCAGTAGATCTAAATAAGCTTGCAAGATTTGACCCATAACAAACTAACTAATATACAAACTAACTATTATACAAACATACTCTGTAAGTTAAGTAAAAGCTTGTAAAAACTGACGGTAAATATGGCATACTTAGATAAAATAAATATGGCGAATAAATTTCAGTAAAACCGCGCCATTTTATATGCGCAAATTGTCTTACATAATACTTCAAACCCAATCTAACTCACCGATTAAAATTTGGATCCAAGTCAAGCGCTTCGTAATAGGTTTGCTAAAAACTAAAATCAGAGTTGAAGGCCAGCGGCCTAGCCAAAATGCTGATATTGATTGGCAGTACTGGAACCAAACTGTTTTTGAGACAATAAGTATGGTTATGTAGCTTTGCCTTACCGTACTTAAGTAGGTAACTGACTTTTTTATTTCAAAAACTAGACATTGCAATCGCTTCGCTTTGGAACTTGTGCGGTGGTTTCATAATTCCCATACTAATTTTAATCTCTTTTCCCACGGGAATAAAGCAGTTTTCTGGGATAAAAAATATCCTATAATCATCGTCCTTACATAAGCCATAAACATGATATATTTCATTTAAATTGGTTAATTGGTTTCAAAGTTGCCATACTTATTTTAACCTGCTTTCCTGTGAGAACTAAGCTATTTTCTGGGATAAAACATATCCTATAACCTGTTTCGGGTTTTCAACTACGATTATGCCAAATTTCATCTAAATCTGTCCAGTGGTTTTTGCGTTAAACTCGAACAGACAGACAGATAATAAATATATGAAAAAATGTTTTGGTTCTATCTGATACTACATCTATTAAATAAATAGGTATAGTCATTTCTTCTCATTCGTAAAAAATTTTTTGTAAACCAACCAATGGATGTTTCACTTTTCTAAAAAAATCTTTACAATATATATATGTGTGTTCAACATACTGATATTTTTGGCCGTAACGATTTTACAATGCGCGAGTCTTGGAAATATAACGAAAATTAAAAAAATATATCTTTTTATGATTATTTTGAGACAATAATTGCTAACAAGTTTTCTATTGACGAGAAAAACGAACCATAAATGAAAAATTTATTGGTTTATTTACATATACATAAATAATCCTATTTTTTCTGCACACAAAGGTATCCGATAGCAAATCCGACATACTATCTAGAACAGGAGTAAGATGACCTATATCTGCATCGGATCCGGATGGGGACGTTCATTTCCCGACACACATAGCACTTGTAGATAGCGTTCAATATAATGCTGAGGGGCGGTACTCAGTCGAGAGTTGCGAAAGATTCGTCTCTTTCATCTTGAGAGAAAAGGATTTAAGTTTTTTTTATATATTGACTACTTTCGACTGCTTATCCTGGCATACTAGTGAAAGCCTATATGTTATTCCAGTTATAATCTTTGTGCCAAATTTTATTCATCCGTTCCATTTTGACTGTCCGGTTAATTTAGTGGTTACTGCACCTGACTGCTACACCAAAAGGTCATGGGCTCGATTCCCAACCAGGTCAAACTTTCCTGTGACGAGCAGCAATGTTTGTTCTGTGAGTCTGAGTGTAAAAAATATCTATATAGGTATGTATTTAAAAATATATGTGTATCGGTTGTCCGATCACCATAGAACAAGCTATAATGCTTAGTTTGAGATCAGATAGATGGCAGTGTGTGAGATGTCCTAAGATATTTAATTTATTTAAAATATTAATTATACGAAAAAATCTAGCTCTGAGTGCTGGTTACAATCTGTATATGTAAAAATCAATGTTTGTTTGTTAAAATGTCCCTTATAAACTGAAATTGTAAGAGACAGAGCACTTTAGCAACTTTGTTCAGCATTATCTAAAAAATATTTTGGTATCAAAATTATATCGATTGGGCACATAGTTGATTAGTTGGCGTGTAGCAACGCGCGCCGGGCACAGCTAGTCTACAGAATTGCACGAAGCAAGCCGGATGCTCCCGCCACGAGACAACGATTGCGGCTGACAATGTAACGCGGACTAATGAAACTTTAGTTCTAGATTCTACTGATGTTAATGTTATGTTAAGAGATGTGTATATCTGACCTGCTTTTGTATTTAAATAGGTAAAAGTAAGAATTTAGAAGGATTAGGCTTGGGAGATGGAAATGACGTTCCTTTAGGTGTAAATTCTTCTGCAATAGCTGCTTTTTGCTGCAATTCCAATGTAAAGTACAAAAATATGTTTGTAAATATTGTTCATGTTGTACGGTTTGTAAGTATAAAGTGTAGAAGGATTAACCAATTTTAGTATTTTCTCAGTGTCTGTGTCAAGTGTCTTGTAAAAAAGGATGACTCCAACTTTTTCAGTTTCATCGTGTTTGTATCCAGTGTCTTCTAAAAAATAATGTAACTCATTTTAGCGCTTTCAAATACTGTCTGTGACAAGTGTCTTGGGCGTCAAATTCTGTAACTCACATTACCATTTTTGCACAGTATCTTTGGTTAGTATCATACGCAAAATTATGTGTCAACTTTAGCATTTTTAACATGTTTGTGTCGAGTGTCTTAACCAAAACGATGTGTCCAATTTTAGCATTTACATCGTGTTTGTGTCCAGTGTCATGCTCACACAGATGTGCCCACTTTCGTATTTTCAAATATTGTCTGTGTCTAGCGTCTTGACCAAAACGGTGTGTCCAATTTTAGAATATTAATCGTGTCCTGTTTCAGTTTCTTGCTTAAATAGACATGACTAACTGTAGCATTTTAAAAATCCTTTGTGTCCAGTGTCTTGACCAAAATAATGTGTCCAACTATAGCATTTGTATTATGTATGCGTCCAGTGTTTTGCCCAAAATGATGTCAATGTCAACGGAACCGCAAGCGGCACTCTCGTGTTTTGTGGGCGACACCTTCCGGCTCGCTTCCGACGTTTTCAGTTTGTGGGGCACGCTACTGATTCCACTTCTCATATGTACAGTTGTTTTTGCTGTAAAGTTACAGAATTGTACAGTACCTAATATGTAAAAATCTCGTGTCACAATGTTCGAATACTATTATATGGCTTGACCGATGCTTGTGATTTTTTTTGGGTTTATTTGTTAGGTTTGAGAATAGGTCGTTAGCAATTTGTTACACCATAAAGTGGAATAGGGTTTATCCAGAAAAACGAAACAAAATTTGGATAGTTCTTTTTTATATTTAACATAAAATAATGGGACGAGTATGAAGCAGCAGCCAATTGTTATTGGTATATTACAGCGGTATGTCTGAGGCTTGGATTGGCACACACCTCCAATGGCCTGTTTGAGCTAATGATGGAGTGTGTTCTAGCTTAGTTACGTACCCTGAAGAAGACTTTGGTCCTAGGCCAATAAAAAATAACCATATAGTTTTGCATTATCTGTCCTACCGTTAGACTTAACTCAGCAGGGAACCTCAGGGGGATGGATAAATTGAGATCAATATAGGTATAGGTAGTGTAGTGAAAATAAAAGGATAGTAGCTTTTTGGTTTTAACGTTGTACAATCAAACGGGAGGTTCTGGGTTCATACCCTGCGCGCACCTTTTATTTTCAAAAATGATGTACTTAACAAATGGCGAATATCACTTGTTGTTTAGGAAAAATTGTAAGATATCCTGCACTCCACGGAGTTCCCCATTATGTTCTCGAAGGTGGTAGTGGAGTATTCTACCAATTCGCACGAGCCCAATTGTGGGACAGTTATGGGTTGCAATTATTAAGACGTATAGATAGCTACATTTATTACATTCAACTGGGGTTCTAAAGGGGTTGTCCCTGGATTTGTATTTGACCCTTTAGGGTAAGCTTAATAGGTAGATATGTGAGGGATTTAAGGATTTTAAGGATAGAGGAGATGCCTGGCCCCTAGCCCCACCTTCAGGACTAAATACTAGTTTTAAATGTACACGTTTAGCCCCAAACAAGGGTGCTATTTCAAAATTAAGGCTGTAATTATTTCAATCATTAAAAAACGACTTCAAATTCCTTCCATTAGTACAGGTGAGGACATTATTGTTAATGTACTCGTAGCCAATAGAATACGTATCGTAAGGGACCACTCAGCAGTTTCTCGCCAGATGTCGCTCAGAATTATATGGAAGTGTTAAGTACTGGCTTGTGAAAAAACCAATCATCAAAAATGGGTAAACCCAAAGTAAATAATGAACGTAAAAAAACGAATAGCTCAAAAAATACTTATCAGATGTCACAGACGGGACAGTCACTTTTCTCCCACGTGTCACACTGGGCAGTCACTTCATCCTGTTTATATTGTAATTTCCAATGCATTGTTATATCGAATACTAGCTTCTGTACTCCTTTTTCGTGAAAACTTTCAATCTTCCGTCTGCGTAACGTTTGCTTCACGTGCTAATACGAATAACCTTGGCGTTCCGTTACCCTACCTTAATTAAACGTACTACATATGTAGTAACGTTTATTACTACGTTCTTAATATTCCTACTCAATAAGTCGCACAAATAACGTTGCTTTAGTAACTCTAGTAATTCCGTGACTGTTCGTCCGAACTCCGTATCGTCCTGTTTACTCTCTTATGAGTTTTGTGAGAATAAAATTAATTTTACGAGTTTCGATAGAGCAGTGTAAATCATCAATATACTCTTACTCTTTCTCTCTCACTCTTTTCGTTTATGATT
>DWJZ01007972.1:0-11697 GCA_018249125.1 Asbolis capucinus
TCCCTATACACCGGCCAACGGACTTGTTTATTACTGAATTCATAACAATAATTGAACATCATGAAGTTCTATTTCATGAATGGTGCGAGTTTTACAACTAGCGAGTCTAATCTTTGTAAATGAAGACATGAAATTGGTGTATTCATACCAATGCCCGCTGTTAATGGCGGTGTGACAAAATATTAAATAGGATTTATACAAGCTTTTATTTAACTTGCAGCGTATGTTTGTATGTTAGTATATTTGTATATTTGATTGTTAAGTGTTCGGGTCAATTGCGAACTTAATTAGACCCACTCCCTCTTACACTACGGAGCTGATATTTTGTATAAGCCATCCGTCCTTACTGACAAGCAATTTTTATGATAAGCATGACGTGATACTACGTTCAAGATTGTCTCCAGAAGGAAACTGAAGGGTTATTAATACAAATATGAAATTTTGTGTGTTATTTTCTATAAGGGATCAAATTAAAGCTTGTATTTTTTAATATTTTGATACACCTCTACTTATTATCAAAAAAATCTCTCCATATCCCCTAACTAAACTCATCATCATAATTATTTGAATCCATAACTGTCCCACTAGTGGTCTCGGGTCTCCACTCACAATGTGAGGGTACAAGCCACAGTCTGTAAGTGCCGAAGAAACTTGCTTCATTTGCGTTATTTTTAAAACTTTTTGGAAAGAATAGTCTTAACAAGACGAATGAAATAGAAACGCTCGCAAAGTGTTGCATAGTTCCAAGTGATTAAACGAGTAAGTAACATCAGGCTCAGTCAGTTACCTATAGGATAGCTGACTGCTAGTAGCAAGGTCTTTTAGACCGCTTCCGGGCTTTGCAGGGCACATAAAACCGTTGGTTGTTATCGTTTGATAACGACGGACGATAGGAGGCCTTCGGGCAGCATAAAACTTCTGACTCTTGGGTTACCTGACCTCTTCACCAATCCCACTGAAGCAGTGGAGTATGTTCAAGGCCTCCTCAGTCGCAAGGGGAGAACTGGTACCAAAAGCGGGCTATTAGTGGATTAAAATAGAATATGGCTTTGTTTTATTAAAATAGATAATATTCATATCATGCTTTTAAACGCCTACACACTCATACTCCCACACTTACGTACACTCCGTCGTGGGTGGCAGGAACAGCTCTCAAAACCCGGGAACAAATAAAAGTAATAATTATAAATACCCGCTTTTGAATACGAAATTCGAATCTACAGGTTATGATTTTGATACGCTGTAACTTTCACTTAATAAAAGATGAACTATTCAAGAGCATACTCGAAAGAATGTGAGGGTGAAAGAAAGGATGAATAGATGGACTCTTTCAACTTAAATTACTGAAGAGATGTGAATGAAATTTAGCTTAGAAATAGATTATAGTCTAGAATAAATCATAGGCTACTTTATAAGCTTACGACGCTTTCGTAACTTTTTATCAATACACGTCATATGCGAAGTTGCGGGCGGAAACTAGTGGAAGTAGAAATTATAACAACGACACGCGGTCTCCCATAAAAACGATGAACTTTTCACATTATGATAACCGCCATGCTAGCATCGACCGCACTATTATTAGTTAACCTTACCGATCCATTAACGTAATTAATGTTGCCGCGACTGAACCTACTAATCATGAAGAAAAATTAATTAAGAATTTTAGATTTAATTCCTTTATTCTTAGCTGAGAAGCGTCTATTGCCCGGTGAATTTAGTCGAGTGAGCGGCCTAGTAAACCAATAGTCGGTCGGAAAGTAGATTAGTGAGTGCTAGTGACAAGTTGCTGAATTAGTGCGCTTTACCACCTGGACCACATCGTTGATACCATCAGGCGGAATTGTGTTCAAGTACTAATTTATTGAATAAAAAAAACTAAAACTAACTACCAATGCCCTCGTCTCGATTAACCTCGTCGTAGATTGCCGCACAGTGGGCTGAAAATCACCGTTCATAGACATAGAAATGAAACATTTTCACTCTTTATAATTTTTTTGCTAGGCATGAATTGTTCTGAAAATAATGATACCATAAAATATCGTATGAGGCTATTATGTGTACAAACATTTATGAATAAATTTTATAGAGCTGACATAAACACCGAGGTTATATACACAGGACAAGAATAAGATATTTCTACTCAAAGAAATTTCAAACTCGGCACTACAGGCCCTAAGTAGCTAGTTCATTAAAAATAACACCAGTCATAATATGGAAAGATGTCGTTCAGTATTATTTAAATACAAACGTCATAATGTCATGAAGTTACTCAACAAACTTTCATAGAGACGCCATTACAGAACGGAAGCCGCCCGTCGCGGACAGTACCCACTTGAAACAATATGGAAGCGGCGACGCAGACCGTTTCAAATGCAAATTATACCATTTACTTGGCTCCTATTTGATATTCAATTACCCCACAGCAGTTATTTCGAAAATATTTGAGTCAATATGAATGATATTGTATTCTGAATTTGCATTAAAATTTGTTTCAGTCTGGTTTTTGTTCGCCGCCATGTTTAAAACAAAACACGGTGGTTCGACAAAACGGAACGTATCCGCGGCAACAACTTTTATTATACGTCTGTATTTTTTACGTCAGTCCGTGACAACACAGCTGCGGTAATTCAAATTGGCGCGAATTTAAATAAATCTCAAACATATTACGAGTATTATAGATTTGAACAATACTCGTATAATATCGTAGACTGAGTAAACGACTATCTACGTATAATTTCTTCTCGTACTTCTCCCTCCATCAGCAAGGAATAACATCTGGCTATTATAAATCAATATATAGTCTTAGTTGTTGAATTAGGTTATTAGATGTATAACTTTAAGTTTTAGTTGGATAATAATTAGCATTTAAATACACATAGTCTGCAGAAAAATAAAATCGCACATATTACCGCGTTCACTCTGACTTAATGTTATGAAGAATGCAAATAATTGGAATAATTATAAATTATTTGACATTAAGTTAAGCGAGAATAGTGACACCATTCCAACTAGGCAGTGATAGTAGTTTGAACGTTGGTGTCTCGAACAGAAAAGTCCTGGGTTCAAAAACTGCGCCTCTAATTCTCAATGGTATGAAATCAAAAGTTGATTATCACCTGTTACAGTGAAGAAAAACATCATGAGGAAACCTGCACTCCTGAGAGTTTTCCGTCATCAACATACACTTTCCCGTTTGCATTAAAATATGGATTTTTCCTTAATTGTTATTTGCAATAGATTCCACAGCATAATATATATATATATAAAATGGAGCAAAAAAGCGAATTATGGATTTACATTTTTATAATAACTACTTACAGTCGTATTTTACGTACTATAAGCGTGAAAGAGACGAAACAAACGAAACAGAACATACAATAATATATTACTGACCCTCTAGATAACGCCTGAATTTTTAGGAGATAGGAGATAAATTCGAAAATTAAATTATTAAGTCAAATTATATTTACCTATAAGTCAGATTTTATCTTAAGAAAAAGCTCTTCTAGTAAGAAAGTGTTGTGAATTGTGTTTTATGCTTTTCTTACGTTACAAGCTACCGATGAAGTTTAGTTAGATACAAGTTTATTTTATCCTTTTTCTTTATTGTTAATAAGATTTTATTATAGATCTTATTCCGCTGATTCCTAATAAGATTTTATGATTACTCACTTTACAAGTTATTCGCATAAAGTCCAATTGAATCTTGTTGAAGCATTGCCACCATTGAGATACTATGTCTATATTACATTTGTTTTTATTTTTATACTTGTACCCTGCAGGCGTTGCTTCACGTGAACTTATCAACCATGTCAGATTGATATAATTTAAGTGTTTTATAACATACATATAACTCGGGTTTGAGTGTGTAAATTTGTATATAATCGCCTCCTTCATTATTCTTTATTCAAGTATTTATTGGGAACATAGGCAATAAAAATATCAATGCCCTTCCTCATTACTCTTATTTATTTATTAAGCGCCAACATAATATACACCATTAACAAAAAAAAACAATGTAAACAATAAATTTAATGCTTAGTGCACACTTATAGGTGACGATAAAATACATATACATATGTATTTCGGCGAGTTAACAATTAGTGCTTACGTAAATAAAATTAAACATTGAATTCAAACATAGAATTACATATTGATATTATCTCTTGGTATTATCATCCTGTTTTTATCTCAAAATCCTTTTAGTTACGAAAATAACATTTTTATTTTTCAAAGAATAACCACTTGTTCCACCCTCGTACCAATAAAAAATCCTTTATATTTTTGCAGCATCTAATAACCAATTATAGGTAAAACGTGTAGAAAAATAGCTGAATCTTATATTTTTACGCTTGAAAGGGTCACCAAATTATATCCAGCCCTTCCCACTACAATATGTTTGTGGTTCGTTCAAGGGCTGTTGGGCTTATTAGATCGACAGGGCACGAAAGGGTCTCACGAGTACTGATATAAGGGCATGAGAATATTGATAGTAATAGATTATACAAAATGGTATAAGTTAACAGGATGACTTTAAGGATTATGTACCTTGAGTGAGAAATTTATCTCGTTGGTTCGAATTCAACTTACTCCGTCCGTCAGTACTTTAAAATTCAAACTTAAATAATAGGCAATTTTCACAGAATATTATCAATCTTTATATATAAAAACCCAGTGTCACGATGTTTGTTTACGCTAATTTCTAAAACCACCGAACCGATTTTAGTGAAATTTTATAGATATCTATTGCTTGCCCCCAACAGCATGATTGGTTTTGTGCTGAGAAACGGCTTATTCCCGCGGGATAAAATTTTAAAATAAGTGTAGTGTCTCGGAGAACAAGTAAACTGATTTAGATACAATTGGTTGCTTTTGTAGATTATACAATGGAGTGACTCTTAGGATACTATTTATTCCAGCAAATTATTTTATTCCCAAGGGATGACAGGTAGATGTTATTTAAATGGCAAAACTTTAGCGGCGTCAACTTGTACACATACATATATAGAGTTGTAGCCAATTGGAACATTGTCGTATCCTGTCATCAGAGCAAAAATGAATAAAGCTTTGACTGTGTAGTCATGCGCACGGGGCTTCCTGTGTCACAGGTGGCATGCATCTGAGGGCACGACAGTGCCACGTCAAGTCGAGCAAAAAAGCAGCACAGTGTTAGCACTCTTTTCTCTAAGCATAATGCCTTTTCGATCCCTTATAACTTTGTTGTGGTAAAATAAACCCACGAACAAATATTACTACTTATGTATGTATCTCATAAATGTCTATCCCGACCGGAAATTGAACCCGGGGCACCATGCTTTTGCAGGGTCCAGTATACATAAGGCTATAAGGCCCTTATTAAATTGTTCTAGGGGTTAAATTTAAAATTTTATCGAATTTCCATAACAGTCCTTCAGTTGTCTCAAAGTTCATTTTTCATTTTCCCTAATAAGTTTTCATGGCACCATATTGCCCCTCTCAGAGGCAATATTGGCTTCCAGAGCAGTAAATTTTCATTGCTGCTAATAATTTTATTATTTTTCAACCTTGTGTGTGTACATATTAGTTTTTAGATATTGTAATCTAAAATTATTAGGATTTTTTGTATATTTTATGTGTTGTATGTAATTATATGTATGCAGTGTGTGTAATATATTATCATATAACTGTTTTTCAACTAAGTACTTTGCTAAAATAAACTTTGTCGTAAGCAGTGAAGTACTAAGAAAATTAGAATATAACTTGTAGAAGAGTTTTGCAACAAACTTACTACATCGTGTGGGATTAGTTTTATACTTTAAACTTTAAATGTACAAGATTCCAATACACACAGAGATACACAAAAAAACTCGGCCATTACGAGTTGAAACCGCGGATAAAGTTTCTGTAATAATGTGCAATACTTTCTTATATTATAATTGCGAAAGTAATTTTGTCTATCTGCCTTTTTGTCTGTCTATCTGCTTGTCGGTGTGTTTGTTTATCTGTTGCGCTTTCACGTTAAATCACATCGAATGATTAATCAACGAATAATAATTTTGATGAAAATTTGTGCAGAGACAGAATAAAAAATGAGAAAAAGCATAGACAAATTTTTACCCCGTTAAAAATATTAGAAGAGATTGAAATAGGAGAAAAAAGTATGTAAATTGATTATTGTCGAATACAGAAACACTTTTTTTTTTACTCTTGCACTTGATAAAAAAATTTGAAATAAATAATTTATTCTCGTATTTTTCAAATTTCAAGTCTCTAACTATTAAACTCCTTTAACAATTTATTCAATACTTTGATTTGATACCCAAATATTTAGTAGTTTTAACCGTCTTAAAGTGAGTTAAAAATCAAACAACCCGACTATGACACAAACGTACTACAAAACGTATTCCTCTTTTTTCAATTGCAGGCGCCATTTCGAAATATTTTATAGTGTCACTACCACAACTCTGACGAATTCAACGACACCTCATATGTCAAAATCCTTCAAACCACTTGGGCTATAGAGCGTGTCAAATGAATATACATACATACGAATACATACATATGCTAGAAAAACATTAGGTACTCTCCTACAGCAATCGGGTAAAGCAGTCGAATTGAGATCGACTGCTATTTTTTGTGTTACCCATCAACTACATAGGTTATGTGATCAACGGGGTTACCACATAACTTTAACATATAATAATTTTTATGATACTTTTTTATTCGAAAGCTGACGCTTGTCATAAAGTTTAAACTTGGCTAATCCCGTTCTTGACGCATATTTAATAGTTTCGACATCGCTATAATAACAATAATTCCGGTAATGGCGCGTATTTGATGGCTTCGACATCCCTATAATAACAATAATTCCGTTAATGACGCATATTTAATGGCGTCGATATCCCTAAAATAACAATTATCCCATTAATGACGCATATCGACTTCCCTATAATAACAAGAATCCCGTTAATGACGCATATTTAATGGCTTCGATATCCCTATAATAACAATAATCCCGTTAATGACGCAGATTTGATGGCTTCGACATCCCTATCCCGTTAGTGACGACATATTTAATGGCTTCGACTATGTTACCAATGTTTATTTCAGTATTTGTTGATGTAAATTGTTAAATTTTTTTATACATTTTTGAATGATGGTAAAAACAAACTCGATTTGTGCTGGCTGTAAGGAAACGTAATTAAATTGTGATGTCAGTGATGGTTAAATACGTGCGTTGCCGGTTTTCCAACCAATTTACTCTAATTTCACGCGTCGCTTCTTAGAGCACGGTTACACTAAATAAATTTGATCCTGCAATATAAATTGAAAAGTTACCTCTATCTTTTACCTTTTCACGCCAAAACTACTGAGCTGATTTTGATGAAACTTCGTACAGATTCGACTAGAGGAAAGACAGACGGCCTTTTTTGTGGTTGAAATAGGAGTAAAGGCGTTTATTTACTGAAGATATGAGTTTTAGAAGTGGCTGAAATTAAGCTTCTTAGATTCCATTATATACAGGCTAAACTAATATAAAACGTATAAAACATGTAGTGAGGTGTTAATAAAATTTAAAAAAATATTAGTTTTTTAATTGTTACCACTCTGCAGCAACTTTGCTCAAAACGACGTCATACGGTAGACAGCCGCGTCACTGATTTTCAGGGAAACCAGAATGAATTGTTACGCCGTTAACTGTGCCAGCTATTTCTCCGAATATCTAGGAATGTGACTTTATAAAATGAAGCTTCCCGATGGTGTAAGTGGTATGGTGTGATATATGTATATTATTGGTATATGGTAGGATTAGATATCTCCGCTCATCCACATTGGAATAGCTTGGTGAAATATGCTCCAGGTGTTAGCACTTACGAGGAAATAACAGAGCTAAGAAGCCGTTATAATAATGGGTTATATTTAGGACTAACCGATAAAGACAGTAAGTATTCCTTACTATATTTGAAGTAAGGTTTTGTTTATTTTTATGCTATACAGGCAAACAAGGAGACGGGTCACATAATAAGTGGTGGTTTATTATAAGCACTAGCAACACCAGGAAGGGTTGACATTATGTATATCTTATCTTTTGATAACTCACACACGGCCATGTGGTCCCAAATTAAATGTTAGCTTGTACTATGTTGATCTGACAATTGATAAATATACATTAAATTCATACTTAAATAGTTATTTACACCCAGACATACAGAATAAACATTCTTGCTCATCACAAAAAAGTTTGACCTGGGTGGGAATCGAACCCACGACATTCACCGTCACAGTCAGGTTCACGACAACGTCACCCGGTTAGTCACAAATCAAAAAAACATTAATACCTTGAATAAACTTGTGATTATAGAAATTATAGATTAACAATATATTCTGTAACGAAGAAGATGAAAGAAGGATGTCGGAAGCAGAGAAGCAAAAGTCGCTGAGACCGTGGCTTAATAATGACGCAAAATTTAGAACAACGCCAACTAAAATAAATATTCAAAAATTCACAACTGTTTTCTGTTTTTTGATTTTTACAAGCTTTTGTTTAACTTGCAGTGTGTTTGTATATTAGTATATCTGTTTGTTAAGTGTTCGGGTCAAATCTTGCAAGCTTAATTAGACCCACTTCCTCTTACACTGCGGAGCTGAAATTTTGCATGCCTCAGTTCCGATGACAATGCATTTTATGATAGGCATAACGTGATACCTTCAGGATTGGCTCCAGACAAGGGAACTCCACAACGGTTAACAGTGTAGTTGTGAAATTTTGTGTATTTCTTTGTATTAGGGATCTATGTTAAGGCTTGTGTTTTTAAATATTTTAATTAACCTTGTTTGATTTCTATAAAGGTACCACTGTAACCCGACCCTAGTATAGAAATATCTATTAGAATTACTGTTATAGATTCCTAATAGTTACTATTAGTGTGATTAAAGTAAATTGGGTTTTATCCCGTTTCAAATTGGATTGGATCAATTGCCAATTATTAGGGAATTTGGGTGTTTTGGGAGAAGGTTTCCTGTAGATGAAAATAATTAATGGGAGCTTTGGGGCGTTCAATTACCTACAATTAGGATAACGTATTGTAATTAATTTTATGACGGTTCTACACTGTTTGCATACATAAGAGTCTCGGGTTTGATTTTGTGGCAGATATTTATGTGTCAGACAAATATTTGTTCACGGGTCTGTTGAAAAATGTTTTTTCATACATTTTCTTTTTTATTATTTAGGTAGTAACAGTCTGCTCGTACCAATATCGGTCGGGTGGACTTTTTTTCTTAGCTGCATAGGACGCCGACCGTGTGATTGAGCTGCGCAATTAGATCTCCGGTGCAGGGGCACATTTGCCGTAAATTTTGCTGTGGCTTTTTTTGAGCAAGTTTATTGTTCAGTTCGCGGGTTTTACTAAGACTTATATTTGATAATTCTAAAATAAAAGTAGCCTAAGTTACTACTTATTACATCAACTATCTGCCAGTGAAAGTCCCGTCAAAACCGGTCCAGCCATTTTAGTATATGTGCTGTTTATACATTGTGCATTTTTTTAAAAGTACATAGTTATTTTAATATTACAAACAGGCACACCAATTTTGTTTATTTACATCGTAATATTTTACAAAATCCTAATTTCGTTTGATGTCATTTTGTGTCTGGGCGGTGTGAGCGAAAAAGCCCAATTTACTTCATATCTTACTCAATTATGTAAGCTGTCAGGTACTGAGAAACAAACGATACGAATGGGAAGTAATACACACGTAGAGAATTTTATTACATTAACTTGGCTTTATTTGAAAAATAAATCACAAAATGTGAAGCTTTTTCCACGTGGAACAGTTTTCATTCCTCATTTCATCCCCTCTAAGTTGTTGTGTGAAAGAGAAACAAATATCCATCCGTCCTCACAAACATTTCATATTAATAATGTTAAGATCTGTAACTAATGGCTGTCTGTTCCTGGAAAATATTCAGATGAAACCAATTTACGGATTTAAGAAAGAAATTAAACATATAAATATTATTTTTAGATTTTTTGATACGGTTCACAAATAAAACATTTCACGTTCACTTTAACGATGGGCGCATATACCCTAGGGCTTTAAAATTTAACTGGACCTGTCCATATGCAGAGTAAACAGATTTGCATCAGTTGCTGGACGAGTCCTGGAGTCCATGGCCGCTGGTAGCAGTATTGCTTTCTAGTCATTATCTCAACCCATCATGGCCCACCATCAAGCACGGGTCTTCTCTGAATGAGAAGGTTAAGGCCATAGTCCACCATGCTGGCCAAGTGCGGATTGGCAGATTTCACACACCTTTGAGTTTTGCAAACTCCCCGGCATGCAGGTTTCCTCACCATGTTTTTCTTCACCGTTATAGCGAGTGACGTTTGAATGCTTAAAACGCACATAACTCCGAAAAGTCAGAAGTGTGCGCCCAGAGATTCCAACCGGGACCCGCCGAGTAAGAGGCCGAATTCTTAACCACTAGACTATCACCGTTTCTTATTATTAAGTAGTATTATAAGTAGTAATGTTTGTTAATTAGTAAGTATTAAGTACTTGTAGCAACACTATAAAGTAGTAATATTTGTTATATATGGGTTTGGGTAACTGTAAGCAATTTGTAGACTAAATATATAAATTAAAAAAAATTATACCTATTAAAATAATTCTATCAATGGCCCTTAGTTATAACAAATCGAAACGAGTAGCTTCGTTTGCATCAACATTGATTGCCTTTGAAGATTTCACCAACATTAAAAGATCCTGCGGGTTTGTTTGTTTTATCCAAGATTTAATATCTAAAAGGAGGCTTCAATTATCGAATTGAAGCCTCCTTTTAGATAGATATCGATCTAGCAGTTGCGACGTAATTGGTAGAGCACTTATGTACAAGCGACAGCTTAATTAAGTTTTGATTGTGATTTTGCTAACGGCTATGTTTTAACAAAATATGGATTTAATTCAATTTAAAATGAACTAACTTGATAAGTTTATATGGTTAATATTATTTTCGAAATATGACCGGGGTAGAAGTAAAGACGCATGTATATAACCTTTCTTCATCGTCATGAAAAGCAAACAGACATACACACTTACTTTCCCATTTATAATATAGTAAGAATTATTATTTATTTATATCATATCCAGATGATATGTGTTTATATTTGGTAATCAATCGAGTGAACCCATAGCGGGCACGATCGTTAAGCAGGTGGGTGATAGCTGGTGGCAAAAAAATTAAGGGTTATCGTGTCTCAGAGGGCACGCAAAGCTGTGAACGCGATGATATCGCTACGCCTCCTCAGTTATGAAAATATTGTGGTTACTTGGTATGATGGTGTGCGTGTTCAGTGTGACCAAGCAACATGTGAAGTTACGGTGGCGAGTATGAGGGAACACAGATATTATGCGCACAAGATTTAATTTCATACTCCTTTATTAGTGAAAATATTACACTATATAAATTGTATGTATGTAGGTTGATTGAGTGCAACATTTATTTTGTGCTACTAGTAAAAAAATACTTGTGCCTAGTAAATAAATAAATAAGTAAATAAATAAATAAATATCTTTGGACAATTCACACACGGTCATCTGATCCCAAACTAAGCATTAGCTTGTACTACGGTGATCAGACAACTGATAAACATACATATATATTTTTTAAATACATACTTATATAGATATTTACACCCAGACACACAGAACAAA
>DWJZ01007973.1:0-11695 GCA_018249125.1 Asbolis capucinus
GGGTCTCTTCTCTGAATGAGAAGGTTAAGGCCATAGTCCACCACGCTGGCCAAGTGTGGATTGGCAGACTTCACACAAACTCCCCAGTATGCAGGTTTCCTCACGATGTTGTCCCTCACCGTTATAGCGAGTGACATTGAAATACTTAACAGATCATGAGTATGCACCGACACCGACATTGGAATCCTAGAATTCAAGTATCCTATCTCCAGCTCCTTAATACTTACCAATATTCTTAAAGTTCTACGTAAGATAATCTTTGTTTATGTGATTGTCAATCATAACTATTGACGTAATATAAGATTAAAAAAAACATTTCTATTAATATTTAATTCGTGACACTCGTGACCAAACCCGTTATTGTGCGTTTGAAAATAAAATGTCAATAGCAAAACTGGTAGTTTATTCTGTGACACGCACCATTGTTTGCAATTTGCGTTCGTACCTCTAACTTTCTCAATGGCAACAAGAATGAATGAAGCAATCTCAGAAGCAGTAAATGTTATTTATATCGCGTCTCTGCCATAAATGACGTGGCCATTGAAGCGGTCGTTAAGGCATGCAGCTTCTGTTCGACAATTAGGCAAGAATGAACTGAGTACCTCCTTATCGCGAGTTGGTAGTCAACAATCACGGCACAATCTCACGAAAACGCAATTTAAACTGCACCTGTCATAAACGCTCTGGTTCAGTGACCTCGCTGTTTCAATTAACCACACAAATGGTACGTTTTAACTCAATGTAGATAAGTAAAGCGAATAGTTGAAGCGTTCACAGCCCGGCAGCTTGTTTTGATTGTAGGTGATTGAGAAAATTAAGCAACAGTGGGCGCGTACTTCGAAGAGCACGTAAAATTGTCGAGTGATTGTAATTCTTAAATATCAATTATCAAGTCATGTCAGATATCCTTGAGTGGGATAAAAATTGGTTTGACCAGTAACCCCTCAACCAATCCACTTTGGAGTAAACTCTAGGTCCCCTAACTAAGCTGAGACCGAAGCTCAATAGTGGGCTATTAATGAACCGCTGATAAGCAAACAAACGTGATCCCCGGGCTATTTGGCTATGGACTCTCATCAATAATGCTTCGAAGACGATAATATCGCCGACGCGTGTCTCTCGTAGAAGAACCTCCAACACCGTTATTAAGCTCGCGATAGTGATCGTAACCACGAGATCATTCAGTGATACGCTTTATATTAAATTACTTGGTCGTGCGTTGATAAAATATTCTACGTATTCTATTACCGAAAACAACCAGATAACGCCGCTGGTGGTATTTAGGAATATCGGTGCTACAAAGTAAATCTAAAATGTATAATACATTTTTGACGGGCTTTTAACACTTGAAAATCAATTTAAACTAGCTAAAACACTTATTTTCTATGTTAGACACAGGATAGTACCGATACCCTATTCTAATTGTTCATCACGACATATGATAGCAAATTGCACAGTTTTAAAGGTAATATCACGGATCAAACAAGTCATCCTATTAATATTATAAATGTGAAAATTTATGAGGATATTCATGGTTCATTCATCTGGATGAACGGTAATTTCTTGCTCTTTCAAGCAAAAAACGACTAAATGGATTCCAATGAAATTTGGCACAGAGATAGTCTGGAATAACACATATGCTACATTTTATTAATATATCATCTAGTATGATAGTAATAAATACCAATAAAAAAGACGTTCGAAAGACTCTAACCAGCACGGACAAGTCATTAAACAATTGTATTAACAATAATAAAACTTAATATTAATGTTAATATAAATTAACTTAATATTAATGTTCACGTAATCAATAAGTAAGGCGTGTGCACAGGACTTGTTCCTCCATCCTTATGTCGTTAACATCCCGCTTGTTCGAACGACGCGGTTTGCCTCGTCGTTTATCATACGTACTGCGAAGGATTGGAATAACCTGCCTGCGTCGGTGTTCCGCCCACGTATGAAGTTGAAGTCTTCAAAAGCGAGTGAATATGTATTTACTAATAACGTTTCCATCAGGTGCGATCGAATTCAAGCATTAACTTATTCTAGGTAAATAAAATATATGGAATTAGAAATTTTAGGTCGTTTCGATTTGGCCAGAAATCAAAACAAAAACCTATACGTACGGGTTTTTAAAACCAAAGGGACTTTTAAGAAACCTACTTTTCATCCCACGATGTACATCACGATCATCAGTCACGTTGAATAATTCTCGATCAGTTTTAACACGAGACTGAAACTGGATTCACTTGCGTGCCGATACAAAATCTAACTTAGTGCGCTGCGTCCGACGTTGCTTCCAGCGCTGTTTAATCCTTTTAAACTCTTATTTCTTATTTGCCACTGTCTGTCGTTATTTATGTTACAATATACTTATTTAGCATCTACCGACATGACTTTATAGAGGTTTTACATCTTAATAAGTTCCTAGTTTAAGTTTAATGAAGGTTTTGAAATGAGAGTCTTTTGTATACTTGAATGTCTTGGAAGACGGAATCTTCGTGCCACTTCGCAGACCTTAATAAGTTCTTTATTTAACTATAAAGCATTTTACTTTAAGTTCAGGCTCGTCGAATGGATGGATCCAGCCCAGCTCTTAGCATAAGTCTTTTCTCAGTGAAGTAGACTGGACCAACTCCACCGCACACACAGACAGTAATGGCCTCAGCGAGTGCACTAGTGCAGAGTGTGGCCAAATCAGGTATAGGATGTTTCTATTCCCGAACACCTCTAACATAACTTAAGACTGAAGGCTTCACAAGCCCTCCTAAACACGTGCTGTCAAGACATATGTGCTAACGGGTTACTCCACTCGGCCGGTCACTAACGATCAACCCAAGCCACCAGGCTATAAGCACTCTAAACATTAAATAGCATCCTGTATTAGAAAAACGACAGCAGCAGGTTGGTTTATTTCGTGCGGGATCTTGTTTGTTATGTTAATTTAGTTTATTTTTCACGCAAATGTAGTTTATCGACTTATACGAGCATTGCACAGAATGCGGTCGGACCGAATGAGCTGGCTTCATGCCATTTAGTAATGTAATTTAACTGTGTAATGACCCCACATTGTATTGATAAAATGCATTGATTGCTATAGCCGGTAATCGCGTCAATTTCTTATGTAACCTGCGTTAGAACTTGTTTTTAAAGGTACGTTTTAAGTGGAATTAGCCGACAAACGAGCAGACAAGCCATTGATGATATGTGATTAGCGTTGTCCATGGTCATCAGCAACACCGAAAGCATTACTGATATATTGCTGGCTATATACATATACTAAGATTTCCCGCAACTACGTTCGGGTGAAACACTTTTCATTTCCATTTTCTCTCGAAATTTCAAAACCATTCAGTTTTTTTTTCTTTTTTTATGAAATACTTAAAAACAAACTTTTATATTGAACTATGACTTCTTGCATACACTTTTGAAGCTTATTTCAATCACTTCAGGCTTTTTGGCGACAAAGAAAGAAAGGGTAAAGAAATACCTGGTTCACTTATTCCCGCGAATAGATGTTGAGTTCGCGCGCGCTCTCTGTTCTTCCGATATCCGTCATTTGATGATTATGCTGATTGTCATTTTAACGTACACCACACGCACTACACTGGGACACGTTTTTTACATTTTGAGCTGATTTTATTCAATTCGGTGACAAATTCGAAGGGACTACGTAGCAACGTAATTCGACCTGACTTGTCACTCCGGCGCGTAACAGCAAAATAAAGGGCGGGAGTTTTTATTTCACTACCCTCTGGTATAGGATATTAAGACGGTGATGTAGGTAGGAATACAAAACGTTCAGAAATTACCTATCAATGTAAATATTGTAAAGTATGTATTTTTTTATTTATATTACATTATTCTTATAATAAAAACCACCCATCGTGTATTTCTGGTTGGTCTCACAAGGTTAGTTCATAGAGAATAGAATTAGCATTAAACTCGCCATTTGTACCGTAATTCTGTATTGTAGTCAGTAAAGAATAAATAAATAAAAATAATACCAATAATAGTATTGATGACTTTATATTAATATTAATAATGTTATCAAAACTAAGCTACCACCAAGCAGCCAACGTCTGTTGTTCATTATACCTGGTCCCCAGAATGGGGTAAGTAGGTGGCCTACAGTCAACTAAATACTCCAGACTTAGTAACTTATACATAAATCTTTACCATATAACTTTAGACTACATATAATTGACTTCATAATCACCTAAATCATTCAACAGTAGTCATAAGTCTGTGATTACGAACAAGAAATTTTAAAATGCATTTGTTATAGTTTCATTAATTTGGTTATCTACGCTCAAGGGCATGCTTCATCCCGATAGGTATTTGATTTACAGCGTGTGTAGGGACGAGGCGGCCAAGTCTACAATAGCCTCAACGGGCATAATTTACTCCTCACTACAATACTTCTAATTAAGATCATTCGTGAGTCCAATGAAGCGTCGGACTATGTACTCACTGCACAAACTGGACGTTATAAATAACTCAAATCGTAACTCATGCCTTTTTCGTGCTACTCTCGATGAGGCACGACTGCCGGTGGTACAAACAATTTCGACCCTCGCGTTACGCCATAAGAATGAAAATGCGTAATTCGTCCGGTTTTCAAGCGTCCAATATCAAAGCGAGGGTTCACGCCACGGTATTGTTACAAGAACTAAATAAACTAAAACCAACAGCAGTTATTTGTTCCTTCGAGGTAAGAAGACACAACTAAATCTCCAGCGGAGGTTTGGATTGGTTTTTATCGGAGTTGGTAAAGTGGCGGTGCTAGAGATGCAGGAATTCCGAGTGTTGTTCAGCGCGCGTGCATTATTTACTTTACTGTTTCAACTTGTCTTAAGCTACTCCACTGATTACCATTGTTGATACTTAAAATTGTCAGTCATTTTGTTATTCGAAATCTGAATATTTAAAGTAAATCATTAGTTTTTTGTATTATGCTTTCGAGTACATTACCTTAACTTCTTAGCTTACGAGTACCATACCTACATACAATAATTTCAAAGAATTAATAACAGAATAGTGAGATTAACTCTGGCTGTATGTTTGTTACGGTTTTATGCATGTTTCCCTGAACCGATTTCAATGGAAATGGGTAGAGAGATAACTCTTGCTACTTTTTATCGCAATAAAGGGTAAGAAAGGTCGAAATAGGGCGTGAAAGTTTTTATGGGAAGAAATTCGTCCCTGTAGAAATACACTATGATACTTAGTATTTATGCAATTAGAAATAAATAAATCTGATGTTTGTACAGGAGTAGGGGAGTACGAAAGAGGGGTTAGGGGTTAAAAACCGATAAACGCGAAAAAATTGGCGGGCAAAAGCTAGTAACTTATTATGAACAAAAACTCCGTTACGACCGAACCCACAAGTAACAGCCTTTCTTTCAATCAAGTGTGGGCGTCCATTTTGTAAATTTAAAAATTTTATGACAATCTACATTATTTCTGAACACATCCACAAAAGTCCATTTTTGCGAAATATCTGTTTTATTTGTCATAAATATTGGTGTATCTTCATTCTGTATGATAATACAGGGTCAAGTACTAAAATATAAATAAGTACAAATTATATTACAAATAATTTTGTAACATCCACAAATCAGCGTCCATAGTGGTCATGGCTTCCTTTTACGTGCGTATAAATGGACGTAAGAGCAAAATAAAGTAACGTTATTATTAGAGGAGGCCGCGGTAGCATTCCAGCGGCTGTCACCGGCGCGGGCGCACCGCTTAATGATGTCGTTTGAATGAGGGTAGTTGCAAATGAGATATGAATAGCCGCATCAGATCAGATCCTCGACCGGTGACCGCGCATTTTTGCGCTGCAGTTGTATATAACTGTACCTATGTACATAAGTATGGTCGTGGTGTAATGATTTTTGATTTCAGTTGTGACAATTTCGAAACTATGTAAGACAGAGAAGTCGGGATACGTAATAAAATAAATTTGTTTTAATTATTCGTAAGTTAAGATTGTGTTAAAAAAGTTCAATAAATAACAAAAATCACAGATCATACACAGAGTATACATAAACGTAACTTACAAAAACAAGAAATAGTTTATACACAGGTCGCAAAAGCGTACAAAACCATCAATAAAATATAATCACTACTTATTTTATAAATACACATTATAATGAGACTCGAAGCACAAATGAGCCAGTTGTAGAAGAACGCGAATTCCTTCTTGGGTTGTCAATAGAATCAATAGAGTACAATAAAATTGCTCCTTTCAATGCTACATAGTTAGGTCTAAATGAGGTTTGAGTAATGCGGCGAGCACACGAAAGCTTTGCGTGGCGCGAAGCATTATTGTCCTGCAGACTCTACACAACACATACTTATCTCTAAGCTATTTCTTCGCAAACCTTACTGATAGGTGTTACTTGTCCTGTACAGTAAATACTTAGCTCTTAGAAAAAGATGTAAGAAATGGACACGAAAAAATTACAAATACTACAAAAACCTTCGCAGTGAAATCAAATCAATCAGGCGTCAAAGTTATGACGCTCTTAAGCACAGCCAATTAAAAGGATTTTGCTTGGATTTGTAATGATTATTTTGAAGCATAAACTCTAAAGCCATCCGTTACGATGCCGACAAAGGCCCTACACAGAGACCGCTAAGTCAATTTATAATACGATTAACAAAAAGAATGGCGATACGACCGATTGCAGAACCTTATGCGAATTACCAAAAAATCTCAATCAGAATAATGACGAGGCTTAAACAATATCTAAACTTATTTCAGCTGTGGCTATTAAACATGGAAGTAATTTATTGTTGAACATTTATTTTAAAATGACTTTCAACTGGACAGTAGTATGTAATGTCTCAATTAATATTTAGCCTAAAGAAAGGTAGTAATGGGACCCCTAAATCTAGGAGCGCGTAAGCCGAGTGAGCCTGCCGTTGGTGATTAATATGATGAAGTGAACACATCCATCGCAATACGCTGCCGGGGATCTGGACCACACCACGATGCAATAGGCAACCATGGACCGATACAGCCCATCCTATCCCTTTATAATACCACATCTAGTTCAAGATAGGAAAGTAAAACAACCTAAAATAATATTTACTAGAGATCTGTCTGTAGTTCAAATTGAACTGTACAAGTAATTTGTCATCGACAGAACTGACAGTACTGAAATTGCCAAACGTCGGTGAGTCTATAATGCAGGGTAGTATTGATAGGGTGGGTAATGTTTTTAATAATTAATTTAATGTATTTTCAATGCAATAATGCATTTTATATGCTATTAGCTTTCTACACTCCTTCTTCATACAAACTTTAACTGTGCCAAATTTTGCACTATTCCGTTCGCGTAACATTCATAAAAACGGGTAGAAAGTTTTGCTTCACAAATTAATATATAATTTCAACAAATGAGCTTTTGACTACATTGTCACCTCGTAGTAAATAGCGATGTAGTCAGGTTAAACTTACTGAGAGTTTTTGAGGAATAAAAGTAATTACAAAAATTTTATTCATATTTTAAGTAACCTAATAAAAATGTTAAACGAGTTAGCAGAAGTTAATAATATCTAATAGATTAAAAAATACTGTTTCGTTATAATGATCGAGTTCTGAAGAAGTGCTAATCCTCAATTAATGTAGATCTGGCTAACAATGTGGTGATGATGATGATAATAAAGATTGGATTTTTCACTTTCAGAATTTCCATATAAGGCTATACTATGGGTTTCACAGTTTTTTTAATGGAGTGATAAAGAAGAATATATCCAAAAGACCACTCCTATGACGAAGTGTTATTGTCAGTTTATTAGCAGCTTACAATAAAACTGTAGCCGGACATTATTGTCTTTTGAACCTATTCATAACAACTCATAGTTATCCCACCGCTGGGCTCGGGTGTCCACTCACAGTGCGAGGTGTACAGGCCATAGTCCACCACGTTGCCCAAGTGCATATCGGTAGACTTCACACACCTTTAAAACCTCATATGGAAAACTATCAAGTGCAGGTTTCCGCACGATGTTTGCTTTCACCATAGCAAATGATAAATCAACACATAACGTTGAAATACAGAGTTGCACGTTAAATTTGAACCCAGGACTTTGCGTTCGAGAGAACAACGTTCAAATCACAATTTTTTTTTTCTATTAACGACGTAAATTTTCTATTCAAAATGCATCCCTATATAGATAAATACTACGTATTACTTAACAGCACCAACGACACCAAACATATTACAATTAATTAGATAATAAATTATAATATTCCTTTAATTTTCTCCGACAGTCGTATATTTTACGGTGGTTCATCTGAATATCTTAATATTCCCTCCATATCAAGTTTATGCTCGAACCTTAAGTCCCTGTTATTGCATACACCGTCCTCATTATTGCCTCTCCAACTACGCCATATTAACATTAATTGCTGATGTCTTTTCATAAGATTCCACCTGAGAAGGGATTATCACGCGCTTACTTAGTAATCCGCTGTCGATAAAAGGTATCGATGGGAAATTTCACATGTTGTAATCGATTTTTGATGTTACTCGAAAAAATCTCTATAAGTATTTCATCTATCTTCTTAACCATTTTTGGCTTAATTATTCACGTTCTTCTAACTAATCCAAATTGTGTTTCAAGTATGGTAAACACCTGAGTATTGCGTTAAAGTGCGTCGTGTGAGAAGATTTTTGAATGTTGAATGGTTATTTCTTTGACACAAAACATTTTAAGCCCTTATTTTAACAATAGAAGATTTTATAACAGATGCACAGTAATATCATTTAAACCTAGGCAATAAAAAAATTAAATCAGGTTACTAACATATTTTTTATGTTAAATATGGTCTGTGCTGAGAAAAGAAAGAGTCATAAATTCTTTTTGACTTATTAATTATAATATATGAAGTTTATTTGATAATAGCTCAACTATTCAATATTATACAATACAATACCTCGTCTAATTGCAACAATTGAACTAAACTACACAATTTATTAATATAAGTAGTTAATCCACTTCTGATCAAAAGCCAAGCTTAATCGTGAGAGTGTACTTAGAGCCCAGTCCTATAACGGGAAAGCAAATAATCAACAATAAATACTAACAATAATAATAACAAACGTGTAAATATGGGAAAGTAAGCCTATTGAAGAATAAATAATGTCGTATTAGAATGGAGCAAGTTCAGATGTCGTAAAGTAGATCCGAGATTCCCGTTACGGCAGCGACTGAATCAACACACAATAACTGATGCCAGTCGAACACTCAAAAAAGATGTTATCGACTCGATTTACCGTCGATCGAAAATGGTTACGAGTGTTAACTTTTCTCACTTTACTAATTTAGACGTTTCCAAAGTAGCTCGACGTTAAACGGAGGATGAGCGGTTACACGGTAAATACGGTCAGTTTATACGACCGGTAAACAGCGACGTGAACTGTACACAAGGTGATTTTTTGTTTGTAGATGCTAGTTCTGGCTCAAATACCCGTGAGAAGTAGCGTCCCTCTTAGCCGGACGACGACTTGGAAATCACGTCGTATAATCTTGACTGACACTCGACGCTGATGACATTACCAATCAGCACATTGATGACAGTTTGAGTAGATGACACTTGTCACTTGCAATTTAATTCGTATCATGATCACGAATATATGATAGGTGGAAAGATACTTTTGCTTAACAAGAAATCATGTTTTGGTCCAGAACGTATAACACCTATTTTGAACAGTTTTGTTAATCTCCTTATCTCAAATCACGTCCACGAACGTGAACATTAAAATTCTGTACCGATCTTCATCATGTCATTCTTCACGGTCAGTTTTGACATACAAATTTGCATACAATCAGAGATTTCGGAGATGTTGAAAGGTTTAACACTTGACACTATTAACTCAAGATTACGTGGAAATCCGACGAGTGAGAAATTTTCTCGGATCTTAATATCATTTGAATATAAATTGTAGCAGGCAGTGATCCCCGGTATAGAGGCCCATGTACCTCTCATTGTGCGTATAACAAGATCAGTATCGACTTAATGACAATATATTGGTAATAAAATTAGATAGTCCAGCATGCCGTCACCGGGCGGACATCACCGGGCGTGCCTCAGACAGTCCGACTCTCATATTTATTGCGAACTAACTAGAAACATTATCGAACGACAGCTACAATATGCTCCGGATAGGTATACTCTTCTAAATAACCGAACGTCTATGATTTCCAACTTTAATGCGAGGCACTTAGACTTCTATTTGGATCGCAACGCCGGCCATAGAAAGCTCGCTTAACTTTATGACAGTGGGTCATAAGAAAGCTAAGTTATGGTATAAATATTATGACACTTTTATCTGTAAGTGTGGTTGAAAAGTAAATACAAACGGCTTAAGGAGGCTGCGGGAAGATACTATTTGCACGGGCAACGTTCGCAGTGGGCAGTATCGCTGTGCCTAGCGCAATTTATTGCAATTTGATTGCAGAACGCAGGGTCAAATTATTATGAAAGTCGACCATCGGCCGGTCAATCTTAATTTCTTTTGTCCGATTATAATCTCTTGTAATATATTGTATACGTGAACACGAAACTCTACCCTTTTTAAATTCACTACATGGTACGTCTTCGTATATTAATAAGTTATTGAATTGAAGATGTCACTGAATTACATTAATCATTTTTGAGTTATTATCGAATGTAAAGTTACAAGGAAAAGCCATTAGCATTGGCATTAGTACGATATGCGGGTGTTGTATTTGAGTTTCTGTAACAATACAGATGGTGAGTTTTACGAGGCTGGAGGGTCGGACTGGCGCAGGCCGAGAACTGCCGTGAAGGTACACGCGATCAGAGATAGCGATCTCTAAGATAAACTGCCCATAGTGTGACACTGCCGTAATTACTCACACGACGGCCTTATCGATCGATTTTATTACCCTTATTCAGGAGTTGTTAAATGATTACCTTTGATGTGGATCGAATAATTAACACGCAATATTAACAAGATTGATGTGATTCGGCGGCCTGCGTCCCAAATGTTGAGCAATAGCGCGCGCATGAAAGACGGATGGATAGTGACGTTTTTTTATAGTCTGAAGAGCTGACGAAAGTATACGTGATGATGATGATGAATACCTGATGATATATAGTCACGGCGCCTGAGGACTTGGGAAACAACGGAGGAATAGCCAATGCAACGCCGGCCTTGAAGGAAAGTTCCGGTACATCTTTTTTGAAGAACAGCAATTATGTCGCTTTTCGCACCTTTTTTGGGGCACCAAGAACGGTTAATGTTAGTTAACACTCGTTAAGTTACATCAAACTTTCAGTACATGAGTTGGCCAGTAACCTGTCCACCAAACTACATTCGAGCAATATGTGGAATATGCTTTAGACACCCTCAGTTGTAAATAGGTTGAACCGTTAACAAGATGTTGATATTTGTCCTTGAATTGATTTTAGTTTGTTAGAATAAAGATGATATAAATAAATAAAAAATTGGACCAGCCACACTCTGCCACTCGATCCCAATGATGATCAGACAACTGATAAAAATACATATATATTTTTAAACAATACTTATATAGATATTTACATCCAGACATACATAACAAACATTCCTGCTCATCATAGAAAAGTTTGACCTGGGTGGGAATCGAACCCACGACCTTCAGTGTAACAGTCAGGTTTACTAACCACTAG
>DWJZ01007974.1:0-11693 GCA_018249125.1 Asbolis capucinus
AATTTATCAATTTTTGTTTTAATACACTTTATGTATTTGTCACCAAGCAAATAGCATGATTTACAAATAAAAGTTTTTAAAAATGTAATGGTGCAAAAGAGTTGACAACTGATAAAAAAAGTTTAATTCTCCTGTATATCACAGGTTGCTAGGCAACTGTTATTTATTAAACATTCCAGATAAAATTTGTACCGAGCATAGGTAGCACAGACTAGGTAAGTTTTTAATTAAAGTATGTAATAAAAATAAAAGCTTGTAATAAGACGGAACAATGTAATTATTAAAGAGGACCTAGTACTTGATAAAATTATTTTCCAAAAATTAACTCTATTGCCTAACAGTAACTGCAAATCAGCAAAACCAAATCCCAGCCGAGAAAGTTAGCCACACGAGGCGTGTTTTCCTTTCTTTAATTTTTTTATCCAATGTCAGGCTACAAAAATTTCGTTAGTCAAAAGTTATTGTCACAAAATCTTTTATTTAAACAAATGTATATTATATCCACGTATTATAAATTACATCAATTTCGTTATGTATTCCCATGGATTTACTACGAGAAATCGGATTTAGTTACTCGCATCGAAAAAACGAGCCGAGTGAGAGATGCAGTACCGAGGCTGTGTGTCCTTTACTAATAGGGCGACAATAAGATTTTTTAAAATAATGTGAGACAAATATTTATTTATGTTCCTATATTTATAGTAATGTTATAAATGTGAAAGTAACTCTGTCTGTCTGTATCGTACAAAGTAGATCGGTGGACCCCATGACACAACTTATAAAACGGGACAGAAACTGGTTGGTATGATATACTTAAACGCGACAATTAATTCTAACACGTAATTACACCGACCTAATAAAGGCTGACGTCATACTAACCGTAACTAAGCGTTTCGGCTTTAATATGTTGAAGGAAGTTACATGTCAATCAAGCCAGGTCAAGGAATTTGGGGTTCCCCGAAAAATTTAATCAATTGTCTACTTTCACTAAACAAGGAATATATATAATTAAGGGGTCAAAGAAATTGATACTTAAGTGTTCCGTAGCATGATCTCCGACTGCATGCATACAGAGGGTGATAGGCAGCAACAGGGTGTCGCTGCAGCCAACAAACTTATTACTTCCACACGGCGACAATATTAAGAAACTCAATACAAATTATTTAGACTCCAATATTGTCCACATAATTAATAAACCCAATAAATTCGCGACCGAAAACGCGTACCTTCATCACTTGTTGGCGTTCACTAACCCTGTCATATTTGTTACTACATATAAGCCAAATACAACTGAGCCGCGGTAATTAAACGCCTGATCTACAGGAGTAGCAAAATGTAGAACAATTGAAATTATTTTTCTGAACACTGTGTGTCTTCTACCGTTTGACGCCTAAACTGCTAAATTATTTTTGTACAAAGGTAGAACAAAATTTGTGAAAAAACATAGTCTACTCTTTATCGTGAAAAAATATTTGAAAGGGTCGGAATAGGGGATGAAAATTTGTATGAAGACTTTTATTATCCAATAAATAAACATCGAGCGTTTTCGACGCGGAGGGCCTCACATCTAAAGGCATGTTATTTACATGTCGATTGAACGCTATTGCTGCCTCTTCGGAGTTGGTAAAAGTGTAACCTTTTATAAAATTTCTGTTTTTGAGGAAAATACAGAAATCATAGGGTACTAGGTCGGGGCTATGTGCAGGATGGGTAAAGAGATGTACTTTTTCAGAAACTAAACATAACTTTGTTTTGTTGGCCGTGTGTGAAGAAGCGTTGTCATGATGTAGGAGAATGCGGCTTTTCGGTCGTCTTTTGCGAACTTTTTGTAACACTCTGGGTAAATGGTAGATACTATATAGGTAATGGTATAATATGGTAGATACCACTCGGCGTTAACACTCTCTTGATCTTCAAGGGGAATTGCACAGATGGGACCAATGGCTGAGAAGAAAACCGTGATAATTTTTTACCAACGTTTCTCGCCTACCCTACTTTTGTTGGCCTGTTTCAAACACCCATTCACAAGATTGCTGTTTTTTCTCGGGTTCAAAACAACCATACATTACATACTAAGTTTTATACAATTCAGTATAGTTTCAGTCACAATGGTTCAGTCCAAACCTGAACCTATCAGCGCGCGGAAATAACTTGTTTCTCGAAATAAAATATAGTTTTTGTTATAAGGGGAGGAAAAGGTTTTAAATAAAATATAACAGTGTATCTATTTTTGCTTTTATTTATGTGATCTGTAAATAATATTTTCTAAAGCGTCGGAAAAGATATTTTATGTCTTTCGCCTCAAAATGTGCTAATATTATCTCCCTCATTGTCGTTTTTTGCCAAATTTCCGTCGTATTTCTGAAAACTGTAATATTTGTACTATAATTACTAGGACCTCCACGGTTCACCCAAAAAGAAAATGTGGTCAACATACTCGTATGTTCTTAGTACAGATTTTGTATATACTAATTCTGTACTAAGGATCTTTTTAAGTAATACTAATCCATTAAGGACTCTGGGTGCTTAGTGTCTTTGTTAAGTTATTAATTACATACCTAATACAGTTACTGTATTTGTTTATGAATTGTTTTCAACACCATTTGACTGTATTTACATTGGTAAATAAGTAGGCTTATTGTGCTATCTCACGATATAAACTTAGCACAAGAAAGTTTCTCATTGCCAGCGCATTTCATCTGGGGCCGGAATCCATGCAACTGAGTTGAAATATACGCGTGAAAAACGTGTATCGTAAGTAACTCTAAATAGAATAATATGTACACCGTCCACGATGAGTCGAGTTTAAAATATTGAGTTTATGATTTTAATTATAATGTTAAATAATTGTAGGTACCTATCCAAATAACATTTAAAAAATGTTATGCGGTTTCTGTTTCGGGCGAAACTGAGAGCAAAGCAAACGTCTTTTGGTCGGAATCTAAAACTTCACAATTTGTACATGAAAAATTAAAATCACTATTTGTATTTAAACAAAAACAGAATAATGGTCAAATTTAACGACATTTTTCTTACGAGTTTAATTAAAGGCTTATCTTGAAAGTAACAAGGTCACTTTATACCGCAATAAGTTCAATGTTACGATGCAGTGAAGTCAAGAGCAGTCAGAAATGTTGATAGATAAATGTCCATTATTAGAACCATCACTCAGATGGTAGGACACAGTACGTTGATGAGGTGAGATGAGGTGAGGTACCTACTTGCTTTATTATTAAACATCTACGAGTAGCTGTACCCGCAGCTTTGCTTACACACGCATATATTGTTTTACCATTGGACCAACAATCCCATACAGACTTTCATCTCGTATCCCATGGGAAACCTGGTATAATTATGTAGGTATGAAAAGGATATTAAATGCTAAGAATATCTCGAGATTTGAAGTCATTTCAAAAATAAATAAATACTATTTATATTAAGAGCTAGTTTAGTACAAACTGTCATCCCCCTTTTCTATCCTTTATAGGATGAAATTAAAGAAACGCACAATTTATATCGAAGATATTCGGAATAAAAAGTATCCTAAATGTTAATCGGCGATATAAGTATTAAGTTTACCTATTTTCATCGAAATCTATCCGCGGGTTTTCACTTGATGCGCGTGCAGACAGACAGACAATAATTCCAAAAAAAATATTTCGTGCTCTATTTCAATGTTAGAGTCCTCCCGCATCAAAATTTTGAAGAAATATTCAATGTACAGGAAAAATATACTTTGAGTTTCGTTATAGTTTAGATAGATAGAGAAAATAATGTACATAAATACTACAGTTGTATAGAGGACATGCAAAGAACTCCGCGGCACCGTATGTCTAGCCTATAACAGTGTACGTCACAACTACTATTTTTTGTGGTAACTGGTTCTTCCCAAGAGAGTAGGGGCTGATTCTAGTTGACAATATTTGTTTCAAAGCAATACTTTAAAGTTGAATTATATGTTATTTTAACCGAGTTCAAAAAAGGAGGAGGTACTCAAATTATGTGTAATTTTTTTATAAATATATGTTACCTAAACTTTTTACTGCGTGGACCAATTTTGAAAAATTGTTCCGATCGGAAGCTGGTGCTTGCGATGTGCTCCCTTGTTTTTTGTTTAAAGCAACATTTGACGAGTGTTTTTTTATTTAATTGGCTGCGACTGCGTTGACAAATAACTTTGTATTGGGTATTCCGATTTTATAAATATTTGTTTGTTCAAAAACTAATTGTCGGATAGTGTTTGAGTTATGTTTAATAATTCGTGATTAATTGGTTGCGACTACGTTGACAATGGTAGTGTCATTGTATTAGCTGTCGGAGCCGTCTGAAGTCGGTTTTTTTAAATGATACAATGATTATTCAACATCTTTTCCAAAACTCTCGAGTTGTGGCATTGTAAAGTTGTCCGGGCGAATGAAAATACTAGTTTTAAAAAACAAATATTTAAATTTGAACAATTTTAGTGTGTTTACAATTGAAATGTACTAGCACGGCTCAATTAGTAAGAACTTCAAACTGCCCTCGCTTTGCTTCGGAAGAACCAGTTGCCAGAAAACTGTAACAGTTAGACATACACTGTCACGGATTTATTTGTAGATATTGATATTCTTTATAAAACTGTAGTACATCACTTTGCTCTATTGTCAATAATTTCCGCAGCGTACGCGATTTTTTTGGTACTTTCATCACACGTTGGGTTACATTGTTGAAATTTTCACGCGGATCCCTATTTTTTCTCGTATTGAATATAACCTTTGTTCATCGGGGATAATATAGGATTCTAATGGTAAAAGAATTTTTTAAATCGGTCCAGTAGTTTCGGAGTCTTTTCAATTCAAACAAACAATCAAATCTTTCCTCTTTATAATATTAGTGTAGATGGAACAAGCCGGTGAAACAAAAGCAAATGCAGCGTCTGGTGGAAGTACGTGCACTGGCAACATGATGCCTCGGTTACGCCGAAGTAACTGGTAATATGTTAGCGTTAAACATGTAATGGGACCAAAAGCCTATCTCAAACTTCGCGGTCGGGAGCATCACTTAGGCTTATATAATAATAATAATGAAAGAGTTATGTTGTGTCATTGTATAAGTACCGGACTGGGAATGTAACGGCCGAGAAAAATATAAAAAAGGCATAAGTTCGTAAGGCAATTGACTTAAATATTAAGCGTGGGAAACGTTTCCGTTCTTAACCATTGTATTCCAGGGATTGTACAACAATAGCGGTGTAGTGTTTAGTAACGGTTGCGCTGACAGACGTTGCTAGTGACGCAGCCTCGACAGACACCGAGCCGAGACCGATATATAGGGAACTGAGCTCCGATGCGTTGGACTATGACTAGAAATATGTGAACTTCCACTGCCACTAACGAAATGTGTCACAGACTGGTTGTTAAAAACAGCAATGCAATAGGTGATGGTTGGAGAGTCTCCTGAGCAAGATGCCCGGAGAGAAGTTCTTGCTCCTTAGCAATCGTACTTGTAGTACGTGTTCCTAGATACGTTTGTATCCAAAAGATAAAGTTCTATCTTTGATACTTTAGATGTAACGGGTGTCTACCTACAATAAGGAATTAATTATACAATCACACCTCTGTCATAGCTACCATACAGCATATATTTTTTACCAACATAATGAAACCGTACGTACATAGTAGTAGCAGCAAGTTAATACCTACTAGTGACTGACCGAAACAGGCTTTCTAGTCGAAATAGAAACCGAATATTCGGCTTTGGTCTCAGTTTCCACCAACACCGAAACCGTGTATTTATACATGACGTACCATGAGTAGTGTGCCAGCGAGGGTATGTTGTACGAGGATGAGCTCTATCGACTTCACCGCCGTGTATGTATGTTTGTTCAGAGATTTTTTGTAGTTTTTTAATTCGTTTATTGTGAAATATTTTAAAAAATTATTACGGCTGAGGAGTGTAGTTAACTGATAGAAATTGTAAATATCGAACTTCTCTGGAATATGCTAGATAACAACACTCCTTTCACAAAAATAAATTATAGCTAAAACATCAGCACGAGAAAACAACTAAAATTTAGGAAAAAACATACAATATTTCGGAAACTATAAAATATCACTAAACATATGGGAATGAATCGTCCTCTATCCATACACCCTCCCTGGTGCACTGCGGCTACCGTGGCGTCCCCGTGATGTAATGCAGAAAATGTTGCTCATTTAAAATACGAGTAAAAGGCAACAATTAAAAAATGTGAAAAAAAAATATTAAGCTAAATATGTTATAATATAATCGACATTTTAAATTTTAATGAAAACAAAAAAAAACAAATGTTTGTTATTTATTGAGCTCTTGTCCTAGGGTTCAATAATTAAAAAATTACCGACTTGTACGTGGTTTCGGCGAGGCCGAAGTATCGGCCTGTAATTGGCCGAAACTCTAGCGGAAACAAGTTTTATTGGCCGAAACTAGCCCAAACCGAACCTTCGGTCCCACACTGGTATCTACTAACTTACTTATATTTAAAAGTTTTAAAATGCGGAACTATTTAAAAGTTTTGATAAGGTTTGTTAACGGGTAGTTTGGTGGGTTAATTTTCGGTGAGATTATAATTATTACGAGTACATTAGTAGGTACTAACAGCCATCACCGTAGACCGTACACCGTATTACACTAACGCCCAGCGCCTCATGTTGGATTTTGTTGCTCTCGACTCGGCACAAGTGACGTCTCATCGGAGAGCACGTAAAGCAGTCCGTATCGGTTATATTTATCGACCATGTCGGTGTGTCATAGAGGCCTTCTAATGGATGACGAGTCCCGTTCCTAGTACAGATCTAGTAAGAAATGGATTTAATCAACAAAACTATTAGGAATTTTAATAAACTAGACACCTGTCGCCCCTCGGCCTCTCTCGGCTTTAGCCAGGAGCACCTCGAGCTGGAGAGGGTTGCTCACACCCAAGAAAGGCGAAATCATCTATTACATTTTATTTTAGTAGAGTGAAATGAGGTCAGAGTTGCATGAGCCACTACTGAGATAATGCAAAAATATTGAATAACCTTGGGAGTAAGGTCGCGCGAAAACATTTCAATCATGACCGTAACAACTCTGCTCACGCACTGGAAGAGAAAGTGAGTAGGTGTGGTGGTACTATCACGGCCTGGGGCTCGACGACAAGTTCAAGAACAAGCGTATCTTGTGCTGGGCAAGTCCGAGCAGCTGTAGTGACTCTATTAATAGAAACTTATGTAAATATGTAATCTACTTTATTACTCGTGTAAAATCTCAACTCATAGGCAAGTGATTTCATAGCATTGTTGAGTATCTAAATGACAAGGATGCATGGAAATGACCCGCTCTGCTCCCAGTTCCAATCGGGCTAGTAATATACTTTTGTAATACATTTAAATCTTGTTTAAAACGAGTAGCGGGATTTTTTTTTCGCCGGCTTTTTTTCCTTCCGGCCAATATTAGCGTCCGTAGTCCTCAGTTTGTACCTCAAGATACTATTACTAATAATAAAACTGTAACGGGGTTCATTATGTGCATTCAGTATTGTCGGTCTGTCTGTTCGAGCTTTACGCAAAGACCACGGGACATATTTAGACGAAACTTGGCATAATCGTAATTTAAAACCCGAGAACGGTTGTAGAATATGTTTTATCCCACGTAATTACTTAGTTCCCCAGGATAACAGGTTAAAATTAGTAACTCAAAAAACAATGTTGTGGTTTATTTAGGGACAATAGTTATACGATACTTTTTATCCCAGAAAACTGCGTTGTTCCCATGGGATAATACGTTAAAGTTAGTATGGCATCTCTGAAACCACTGGACGACTGTTCTTTCGAAGTGAAGCGAGGGCGATTTGTAGTTATTTATAGAGCCGATGACAGATAGGTATTATCTTTATCTCGTAACTTTAGGCTTTATCAAAGAAGTCTTTTAAATATTATTTTATGTATCATATAGGGACTTTGTCTTGCAATATTTTGACTTTCTTAAAGTTGGTTCCTGAGACGAAATAAAATGGTTTTCTTTTCATCATTTCATTTCACCCAAAAACTAGTGTACGAATCTGATTGAAATGTGGCACAGAGATTGATCCGGAATAACACATGGGCTATATATATACGTTTTCTTAGCTTAGTACGCGGGCGACATTGCTGGCGGAAGCTAACAGGGCCATTAATGTCAATAAAATAATGCAAGCTTTTTTACAGCTTATGATAAGCGGCGACTTATTTGGTTAAAGGTTGTTTTTTTGGTTCAAAAATCAAGTTATGGCTGACTTTGCGTGGAAATGTATTTTCATGTACCTACCAATACCATCACCTACTAGTTACCTACTATTTGCCAACTACTTTATTCTATTAATTTCATATACTAATGTGTTACTACTATGTGTTTTTAGTTTGGTAGGTGCAGGCCAGGTTGAATTTCGTGATTAGGACTACCAACCATACTATATTATATAGTATTCTACTGTATTTTGAGACTCCAATATCCTGTTCAAGAAATATATAGTATACGAAAATACTATATTTTAGTAAGTACAACATGTCAATGTTTATATTTTGCAACAATAAAACTATGTATGACATAAAAAACTGTATTTTTAAATGTATGTATTTTAAATCAAATGAGTGAAAAATTTCACTATTTTTTTATTTCTCCAAAAAATACTATATTTTTTGAAGCTTACTAAATTTTTAATGTTATTAAAAAGAAACTATATTCAAACAAAAAATAGTTGGCAACCCTAGTGGTGATGTTAGTGTGTGCTTCGCTTCGTCTAACATGAGTCTCGATCACGACCGACACTTACAAACATTATTTGAGAAATCATTTTGAATAGTTGATTTTCAGTATACAATTATTTATTTAAAATTTGCATTCATAATATCTGATTAAACAGTGATATTACACTTATGTTGGTAGCTACGTAATTAGTTCCAACTGTACAAAAACATAATATTGTTATGAACAGGTAAAGGGGCGACGGGTCACGTGGTGCCGTACTGATGAACAACACCGGGCTGCGTCGGACTGCGGTTTGTATTGTATGCCGCCTATGATCTTATGAACTTATCTAATCTATATAAATAGTGTGGCCAATTTACGAGCAATAAATATGTTAATTCGAGTTGGATTATTGGAAGTACAGTTCAGTAGGTATTTGATTGACAGCTTTATGGGCAACTACATTGGGTCCTATCGAGCACTCGTCTACTCGGCCTGAGTACTCTGAGTAGTGAGCGCGTAGAAACATTTAGATCGAGGTGCGGGCTTAAACTGGTAGCTTCGGGAACATTTTGTTTTATTCAATCGTTTCATAAATATGATGTATGTATAATTACATGATTATATATATTTCATTATATTAAATGTAAAAGCAATTCAGAAGGAGGCCCGGCCGTGTGCTGTACCGAAGCTACGTATTAGAAGTGTCTCAATGCTCGGCTCCTCGTATGTCGAGATCTGTTTATTAAATAGCTCATTGTCAATGCACGCGGTCGTTTTACAATTTATTTTTTTGTTTCTCTTTCTCAACAGTTTTTTTTAAACAAGCCTAACAATAACCTACCTACATTTTGGGAAGTGGAGCGAGCCGGTAGTATGACGAGGCATATTTCGGAATCTATTGCAATAGTCGCTAATGGCAAAACTACTTTCTGATTATCAATTTATCCGTTATATAGGTGTTGGAAACAATGTTTGTTTGGTTTTTGTAAAGTCGTGAAGTGTTGGAGATCACTGCGTGGACTCTGGCGACAGCGGAGGTGGATCCGGTGAAGGTCTAACGTACTAACCTTGTTAATTCAGTTCCAACCTAATTCTGCTATTTCAACTCAAGTTGTGCCAACTAAATTCTGTTTTTTATCCTTGGACACTTGACTTCCATAAACAACTGAATGAGAACAGGATTGAAGAACAGTAAGCCCAAATTCTGTACGAAATAACTGAAATGTTACAAAAAATTAAGACAGCGATTCTGATTAACACATTATAGTGAGCTTTACATTGACTTGGAGTGCTCTGTCGTGGCTAAATGGACAAGTTAAATACGCAGCCTAGTCAGTCTTACGACGACACACACCGAATAATACTATACAAACAACAACATGTTGATGCCACAGTTTATTCGACGAGAGTTTCTTCAGTTGGAGATTTTTAAACATTAATAAATAATTGTGATATTGGAATGTAAGGGGATTACAGGGAGATCGGAACAACATCGTCAAGGTAGGTGGAGACTGGCACGTGCCGGAAGACGGCGGCGACCATATGGTTGCCGCGGTACTCCCTGCCAGAAAACAAACGGGGCACTGGCGACCGATCAATGGCGGTATAACCATACACACCCGATGAGGTAACCTGAAAGGAAGAGACGTCAGAAACCTTGAGGCTTAAATATCCCCTGAAAAATCTGGTGCAGAAGGCAACGGAAAACCACTGCCCCAACTTCCCACGAGAGTCATGTTAAGGTCGTATAAGAATAACTGGTTGTAAAATTTGGTGACAATTGCCCGTAGATCACTAATTAGCTAATGAGCTAGCGAATAGGATGTTTTTTGACACATAATAATAGTCAGTGATCATTTGCTGCATGGGTGCTGTTTGCAAATTTCAGCTAATAGGACGACGGACCAGTTAAAAAACAACAGGTGCAGTCGTTAGAAGGACGGATGACCTTCCAAGTTTGAGTGGGATAAGAGGAGAGGGCCGTCAGTGATCAGTAGCGGGTTGAACCCGATTTAGAATACGCGTACTTAACCTTTATAAAATCCATAGCGATTATAAGATTTATTTACGCTCTCTTAACTGTCGCGTGTCGCCAGCGTGACTCAAACGACTGGGTCAATGAATACAGAACAAAAACTTAAACAAACATTTTTAAATTAGATACTTACTGCTAAACAATACTTTAGGGTGGCGCGGGGCTAGTTGATGTGCGATTTTGCAAATTCTTTGAAATTTAACATAATCTTATCTATTCCCCTATTCGGTAGCAAGCGAGTGGTGATGATGAATTATTTAAAGTTGAGGTCATCCGATGTCTCGTCATTTCTCAACAAAACATGTAAATCCTTAATACATATTATACATACAACGTAATCAACACAGCATCAAGTCTACTTACATTTGTTTTTTTTTCATATATACTTGACTACAATCTCATCTGATGGTTAGTGGTGAAGAAGCCTTAGATGGTAAAGCGTATTAATTTAGAAGAAGCCTGTTCAATTTTGTCTTGAAGACATTTACAGAACACTCCAGCCGGAAACACCGACGCTGGTACTTCATTCTACTCCTTCGCGGTACGCTGTATAGAAGACGAAGAAAGCATGTCGTCCGTACCGGGGGGACGTCCACAGTATAAGGAAGGATACCTAGGTGCGTCGTGCCGTTCGATAGTATTAATAATGGTGTAATTCCTGATACGTTCATACTTAAATACATATGTATACGGATTTCAAATAATAGATTACACAGTGGATTATACAGTGGGCACTCTTCGTATGTACACTTCTTAATTATCTCCACTTTATTTGCATTTCAAATATGTAAGATTCGTTATTAATCAAAAATATTAAATAAATAAATATTTTTGGACAACTCACACACGGCCATCTTACCCCAAATTAAGCGTTAGCTTGTGCTATGGTGATCAGACAACTGATAAACATACATATATACTATTAAATACATAC
>DWJZ01007975.1:0-11693 GCA_018249125.1 Asbolis capucinus
TATAATAAAATCAATAACTTGTTAGTTTACTTAGTTTTTGATTTTCTAAGAACTTTCAGTTTGACCCTCGTAACCAATACTTACGTAGCCCAGAATTTTAACAAAATTAATGCGTCGATTGATCATAAAAAACTTTTATGAATAAAAACATACCGAAGTACGTTAATGCCATGCCAAAAATAATGACTTAATTAGAACATAAGAGTTACAACTAAGAAAGCTAACAACACTTTAAAAAAGCTCTCCCGTTCCCATATGATTCTCTCCATACAATACAACACAAAAAAGTTCACGACGTAAAAATACATCAAATTATCAAAATGTTAAACACAAGTCCCGTACCCCCACATGACCTTATGTAAATTATTAAAACAACGTGCCTTGTCCCAAACGATGGCATTGCCCCCGTCATGTCAGGGACATTCATTAACCCGTAAACAATTGAGGGTGCAATCAACGCGATGGGGAAGACGGTAACTGGACGAGACGGGTGACTCATTAAGAACTGTGTCACAATGTCTGACAGTTTCAAATGGAACTGTTGTGACAATGATGCACGCAGCATGCCACGTCAGTAACCTAACGTACTAATAAAGATGTATTTTAAAATAATTAAAAGATAAAAAGAAACCAGACTGCAAAAATAATTGTGTGTGCTTTTTGATAATTTGTGTTAAAACAGTAATATTTGTGAAACAGTCTTTTCACAAACTTTCATTTGATACCCGTATTGCTAAGGGAAAAAAACCCTTCTTTTTCGTTCCTGGGGGCTATTTTGAACATTTATATAGCCCATGTCACTACCACAATATGTCTCAATATCAATATGTATCACCTCATACATTAAAATCTATCCACCCGTTAGGCCTGTAGGGTGTGCCATAGAAATACACACATACAAATATTCATATACTCGAACATACTCCTTTTGACGCAGTCGAATAAAAACACACAAAATTAATAATTTGGAACTCTCATAATTTCATGACCGTGTTCATCAGTCCACATATTATTTCAGATACCCTGAGTGCTAGAAATTTAAAATAAAAATACATACATATTTATCTTACCATGATTATATGTATATGGCATACAAGTTGATACTTATATATAAATAATATTTGCTACAGCTAGGCAATACCTATAGAAATTACGGGGGTCGTTGATTTCACCCAAAATACCCCCGTTCCTTATAATGACCAAGTTACCAGGCTCGATTATAACGACTAATTAAAACACAGTAGAATAACAGTGAAATCAGATCGAGTTCATCCAACCGTCCTATAATTAACTAGTTACACCAAATTCTGTAAATTAACCTTAAAAAGAGTTAATACTAAATCCCGAGTTCATTTAAGCTCGATTTCCACCAAACAAATACGCCCAATTATATACGCGTTGGCAACTTTCGTTTGGTGGAAACCCAGCTTATCTCACTCTGCAAACAAACATACAGAAACTGATTCATGCTATAAGTGTGTCAGTGGCGAGATGTGTTCTTGAGTGCTTTACATTACTCATTATTTACGAATACAAGTCTAGTAAACTGGTTTCAGCGGTATATACATATGTATTATATTAACATCGCCATCTAGTGGAAAGCATTGTAACTAAAACCAGCATATGCCAGCAACTAAATCGTTTATGGTTCTTATGTTCATGTTCATCTGTTCTCAGTCGTTATTATGAATTATACAATATCAGAAATTAGAACCAAGTCCAAACATGATCGTCTTCCTCTCCATTTAAGTCACTCTTTCCATTATTTTTATTCCATCTCTACTTGGACGTGTACGTTGTTAAAATATGTGGGGTCCATTGATATTATTGTTCAACCCAATTGCTTCAACAACAACTTCAATTCTATCAATTAGTGAATCTGTTACTAAACAAAGATCTGCCTCAGCCCGGAATCGAACCCTGATCTTTTCGCATCGGAAGGTAGAATCGCTACTTACACTCCAGACCCGTTCAAACGTATAAAATTCTTAGAATCCAGTAAACTGAAAGGCATCGAACATTGATTTCATCTCTATACTTCAGCGCGATTGGTATGGCTTTCATGTTATTACAGAGGTAACCTTTGAAACAGCGCCAACAAATCTAAACCACGATGCTTTCAGTTATAACAATCACATCGAACGTTAGACTTTGTAGACAATTCTTTGCTAATTCTATTACAAAGTACTTGACAAGCGGCCAAGCGAATAGGCCAGTACACAATAAAAGGAGTTCATTGAACCGTATATTGTTAAACGACTGGCGCGCTATGGTAAATATAATTTTATTGTGGAATAAAATGGAGACTCTAGCAATAAATAATTACAAGACAAGTTATTGAAGTTCACTGGCAGCTTAATAAGTTACTGGCGTAATAAATTGTGATAAATATCTCCGCGTCCTGCTGTTATATAGATTGCTCGTAGATATAGCTACACTTTATATTATATGAAGGAAAGTTTTGATTGTTTGTTTGTTTGTTTGAAGCGAAAAGGCTCCGAAACGAATGGGCCGAATTGAAAAATTATTTTGCCAATGGTATCCTACATCATCTCTGTTGAACTTAGGCTATTAAATATTTAAAAAGCGTTAGGAGTCCGTATGAAAACTTCGATAAAGTAATTTAATGTTTGTAAAAATTTGTTATATCGTGTACGGTGCGGAAATTAATGATAATAGACCCAAGTGATATACTACCAGTTTTATAGAGGATATGTTACAGTTATGTCACATTAAGTATTGTTTGGTATCTTCCGAAGCGAAATGACGGCAGTTTCTAGTAATATTAAAAGAAATCTGTATATAAGAGTTTAAATAGATCCGCGACTAGGAATCAAACAAGATCTCATATGTTAATTATAGTATCTCGTACTCTTTCGCACTCGTGACCTATTTGAGTGACGCCGCGATCGAGTATAAAACATTATCACAATATTTAAAAGGAGAAAACAATTAAAGCAATAACAAATTATTCAGGTTACAGTAAGGGCATCGTCAGTGATCGGCAAAGTTAAACAAGGTCAAGTGCAGTCAGAAAATGTGTAAGTGACCATAAGATGCAAGGAAAGCCGTCTATCTCATCTTTATCCTCAGGTGGCAATCGTTAAGCCTAACTCCGAGGTTTTTGCGTGACATAAAAACTTCTGGCACTTAGCTTGGCGACTAACCCCTTGATCAAACGGCCCAGCGTGGTAAAATATATTTTAGGCCTCCTTAACCATATAAGGAAACTTGTGCTCAATAGAGGGACATCGACGACTTGAAACCATATCAAAACTAATCCCAACAGCGACCACTTTCGACCTTGGCCCAACCCTTTTAAGTCCCTAAAACCTCTCGGAAGCTGTGCCTATAAATAGAACAACCTTACACAATTAGTAGCATCTCACATAATAGACAAAGTGATGATCTAGTTAATTCTGGTTAGTGAGTTAAGACATTTCGTCATGGGCACGGCCTTCACCTCGCATCGCATGGCGTTGGCGTAAAATTCTTTCAACATTCACTACGTGTACACAAACTGAAACCCACGTACGTGATAAAAACTACACCATCAATCAAACCACAGGATAACCACAGAAGCCTTAGAGTTATAAAGACAAGGCGAAGGAAAATACTAAATAAAAATAACCATATTATATGTCTCAGTTTTTCGCAGATAAATTGTCATAAGAAAGAAATCGGCGTTTTTTTTAATAAACCCAAAGATTAAATTTATGGATTTCAATTGTTTTTATTGTAAATTACTAACGAGATATGCACTGTACATATATTCATACATACACTAATACATTTATATATATATCATCTTAGACAAATAGTTACTTAAACTATGAAAGAAAATAACATTTCAAACTTAAACACATACACGTACATAATTCGCATATGAATGATACTTGTAAAATGAACTTAATCATTACAACCCATAACTGTCCCACCGGGTCTCCACTTCACAATATGAAGAGTGCAGGCCATAGTCCACCACGCTGTCCAAATGTGCATTGGTGGACTCCACACACTTATGAGAACTTTTATGTAGATATCTCAGGAGTGCAGGTCTCCTCAACATTTTTTCCTTCACCGTAGCAAGTGATATTAAATTTCTTATACGCACATAACTTTGAAAATTATAGATGTAGGCCGGAGGATTTGAACCCTGGACCTCCCATTTGAAAGACTAACGTTCAAACCACTAGACTATCACTTCTGTAAACAAACTTCACCGTAATGACATTTCTGTCAACTGTCAACTATAAAATCCGCTCCATCTCTCGGCATAAATCTGTGACTAAAACTCTCGTCATAAACGTATGCATTACGCAAAATTACACTAGACACAAATAGCACATAAATAACAATATCAAGCTAATGGAAGCATGTTTAAACGTTATGTTTGCAGCACTGGCAGCTTTAGTGCTTACGTCATGAAGCTGCACAAACTAAAGAGATACAAATCTGTACAATTTCACTATATTTAAGGATACCATGGTGAGTTCTTTATACTGTCATTGATAAGGCTGTTCAGCTGGGTCTAGGATCCATGCAACGGAATCGTTGTAAAAAACATACATACATATATCGTGAGTACCCGTAAGATTAAAATCATATGGTAAGTTCTGTCTTTAGTTCGGCCTTAGCGAAAATCCAACTAATATCATAAATGCGAAAATTTGTTGGTATGTTCGGATGTTTATTCCTCTTTCACGTGAATACTACTGAATGGATATGAATTAAATTTGACACAGAGATAGATTACAATCTCAAATATCTTTATCAACATTCCATGTGGTTGCTCAGGCGTTAATATTCCTATATGGCCAAATGGGTCAAACTAAACTAACGTAGTATTGCTTGTTGCGCGTTTAATGTGGAATAACGATAGAAATGATGTGGGACGCGAACACTATGCGATTATCTATATAAAAGTATGATTAAAGTTTGTTTATCATGAACGCAAAAAGGCAATGATACATCCTCATCTAACATTGATATAAACTTTATAAACTTACATTAGTGCCGGCTAGCAAAATGTAATAAATAGAATATTATCGTTTTCTCCAGCAATCTAAACAAAACATCAAACGATTACTTCTATTTTAATTGGCCAGTCGTAGTAATAACAAGTTTAATGTCCTCTGAACCAACACCCTGTATATTAGTTTACGACCGCACAAAACCAAGATGTGACCGAGTGAGCAATACGGAAATAATACTACACGCAATGATGTTATAACTATAGATATAACACGAGCGCCCTAAAATCTCTTCCACCAAACTACACTAATTGATACACTTATCATTTAGTTTGTCAATTGACGTCGCTGAGAAGAGTCGAGTATTATTTGTCAACAAAAATGCCAAATTAATTATTTTAATTGAGGAAAACTACAAACCTGTACAAAAGAAATGGAGGAATAATATACTTCATATAAATACAAAAATATTAAAATTTTATGAAATACAATATCATATATAGGGTTAAAATATTAATAAAAAGACATTTTTTTAATTCAAAAGTATAAACGTGGGTCGTTTGACGTAAGTTTGACAAGGCGGCGTCCATGATGACGCGACACCTGAAAAAATTTAAGCCCCAAATATCATACATTTGGGCAAAAACATATCTATGGTTTTAATATCATTGATATGTTTTTACCATAAGTTAGCGCTTGATTACGATTCCACCTGATGATAAGTGATTACAAATCAACGACGGTATAATCTCTACTAATAGCAAATGCAGTCAAAGCGAGGCGTAAGACGCGGGGAGCGCCTCGGAATAATAGCCCGTGATTGGTCAAATCAAGATTGCGCAATATAATATATGGTGTTTAATATAAGACCGATTGATCTAATATTTTACTAGGAATCTAGTACATTATGAAAACGATGCTACACGCATTTAGTTCCAAAATCGGATACACTACGCTGTTACAAAAATATTTAGTACTGAATGGAACCTTGAATTTATTGTTGTCAAGTATAAAACAATAGAATAATGCGTTTAAAATCTATATAATAATACTCGAAGAAAGATCTTTTGTAACCCTTGTTCGAGAATAATACACGAACAAATGAGTGTGAAATTTGGCATAATTAAAGTTTACACGGAAAAAAAGTGTGTCAAACCAAACGTCTGTATGTATGTAGTTCCTAAATATTTACTAAATGAAATATTTCCACGTCAAGTTAAATATATTCCGTATGGTATGCTGAATTTAGTATTGCATAAAATAATGATTTTTGCCTAAATAACTATGGTTATTACACTACAGAAAAGTGAAACACATGTTTCCTTCACGCACATCTGCATGTGATTTTTGTACGTGGTGTGTGGCTTGGTGTACGTTTTTATAATGAGTTAGGTACCTCAGCAAATACGGAGCTACGTATCATCCATATCAAAAAGCAAAGCTAAATTGAAAGCTCAAGGCAGAATCGAATTTAATTTTTTTTAAATCACATCAGATCAACAGTAGCCAGGCGACCAAGCCAACACGCACTATTTTCTCAACAATTACATGCATAATCTTAGTTCTCAATCTTAACTATAACCAGTTAAACATCCAAACATTCCGGAGGCCTCAGAGACGATGACGCAATAAAGTTGAGCAACAAACAATTGAGGCAATAAAGACAAAACATTGTAAAGTGGGCGAGAGTCACTGTACTGCTACGACACATTTGTTAAATTGAGAATCACTGTTAACGTCTTGTCAGGGCCCATGTTTTCAATTAGATGATTCTAGTAGGAACAAGTGTGTGAATTAACAAAATAACTCTATAGCTTAATAGTTATCCTATCTGCGTAGGTAGGTTCTCCGGGTTCAATTACCGGTCGAGGTAGACATTTATAAGAGAAATTTTGTTTCAGTCGGTTATACCACATGCGACACAAGCAATCCGTGTGCACAGTGCAGGAGTGTGTGAACATTTATTTATTTAATGACTGGTTAAAAGTGGATTATCCACAAACAATTAACGACAATCGTTGTTAATTGTTAAACAATTCGTAGTAAATATTCGAAACCAGATCTAAATAAATAAACCTTATGTAATACTTACCGTTCATCAAACTTTAAATGTTTTTATGTCTCATAAACCTATTAAAAATTAAGAAATCACTTTTGACACGCCTCCGGATTAAGCGTAGCAAATGACACAATTACCGAAAAAAAGTAATGAAACTTAAGATCTGTAAAGACGTCATTGAAACGCGTAAACCATAAATTAAACATGGCGGCACCAAAGACCACAGCTGTGGAATAGAAAATTACTAAGCACAGCAGCTGAAGCGTCAAGAAATCGTGGAACTAAAATGCACCTCACACGTATTTGTATAGACAATGACGCGGTTTGACAAGAGGCGGTTCCAGACTGGCGCGATGTGGGGAAACAATACGGCACACGGTCGACTGACTCAACCCGCATATTGTATTATAAAACATGAAAAATAATAGGTTGGGGGCGTGGAAAAAATGTGTTCCTATTTTAAAATGTTTTAGAACCGGGCCTCTTGTATTTCGTTTGTACAGCAATGTTTACACTGTTTTCGGAACACTTGTTTATCAGGAATGTCATGAAACTCCGGCACCGTAATCAAAAGTATTGAGTATCGGAAAAAAAGACCATGACTAATAGTAGAAAAGTTTCAAATAATTTCGGATCGGTCTTGATCTACATTAGACATATAATGACAGACTAGTTTCTACCCGCAGCTACACCTGATACGTATGTTGAAAAATTGTGAGGTTGTACGAGTATGTATCAGTTTATGAGGATTAATGAATGAATTTTTGCAACAAGGACTGCACGGATCAGAAAAAAATTTGATACAGGGATAGATCTGATAGAGGGATAGTCTGTAATAAAACATAAACTACTTTTTATCAAAATACATTGCGGGTGAAGCCGCGGGGGGATCCTAGTATCCAATAATTGGGAAATACAAACAGAATATTACCACTGGATTCGATCTAGTATCAGTGTAGCACAGTTGAAACCGATCTGCAGTCGAGTAACAAATGCCAGAAATAAAAGTGTACTCGTACACTGAACGTACACCAGAATCCTATCAAGTGATTACATCGGCACAAGTTTTATAATAGCTTTGTATATTAAACTATTACGAATTTGTATATAAAACTAGCTCGCCCACGGCAACGCCCTATTTTGAGTATAAAAACACAAATTAACCGTCCAAAGTCCCCATAAACATCACACAAACAAGGATACGTCAGTACTAATAACATAGATACAATACATGGGGCAAGTACTGCTATCAACTCCCTAGCGGATGTCTGCTATCAATCATGGATAGAGGAGATATTGGGCCCCCGTGACGGCTGCCGGAACACCCAAATTCAACGCCATCATTGTACTACTACAGCGGCGATACAGGAACATATATGTACTTTACAAGCAATATTTTTTTTTATAATTTAATTTTAATTGCAATAGCCCTTCACATATTTTTTTTATTTATTTTACAATATAACTAGACATTACAGATAATTAAATTATTCATTTTCTTCGCGTGGACACAACATTACACCTATAGGTACTCACGATTACACCATTTTTTCACCGTCTTCTACGGGTCACGGTCTCCATAATACACACACAATCTTCGGTATAACAATTCTCAATAATCGTAAGTACCTGACCGTATTTCTTTTATACAGTGTACAGACAAAGATCTCTAAAGTTTGATATACATATTATAACATAAGTTTATTAATTAATTTAACAATTCTTTACCTTGGCCTTCTCTGCTAGAGACTGCCACTCTTCTTTCTTAGCTGCCAATCGGTTAAGCCGGTTAAGCCAGTTTTTTATTCTGGATCTATCACCTATTGCTTTAAATAGACGTATAATTCAATATTTTTTTACTAATAGTTTAGTGTGCGCGCTGCCTAATAAACCTCCCATAACAGGTGATGTCGAATGTGTCGTACTTTTCGATTAATTGAAACATTTGAAGGGTCTCGGTTCGAGGTCGGCGGGTGTCAGGTCTCATTCACTTCCGGTTCATCGCTTACTGGGAATTTTATATGAAGCGCATGACGACAGATTTCTTGTACGTCGACTACTTAACCTTCTAAACCCCGTATTTACGTATGTACTATTTCTGGCATAACATAAGACCGATTGACCTTATAATACGAACCACACACTGAACCAATAGCTGTGTATTTTAAAATATGTTATATCAAATCAACAAACGGATCGTTTCGAGCGGTGCATTATATTCCTTCTCGGGAAAAAATATACATACATACATATATCGACGGCGGAAGACTTGTACTATTATATAGCTGTTAAACAATAAGTCCCTAAGTCTTGATCTTATACGAGTTACGCCCTTCTTGTTTTCCGACGTCAACATTGTTGCTTTAGTAAATGATGATCTCAGACTGCTCAACGGTCATTAGTAGTTATTAATAACAATAGTGATATGTTTATGTATAGTATTTTATAATATTAGATGAAAGTTTTTTATATTGTATTAGTTTATTTAATTTTAATTTGTTAGATATGCATTAGTCTATAATATTTTTTATATTGAATGTATTTTTTATAGACCTTAGTTGCTCGATATAAATAAATAAATAAATAAATAAAAAATAAAGTAAAATAAGTTAAAAAAAAAACAAATTTTAAACGTCACACGAATGCCACACTTACTTAATAAAATAAGTGTCTATTTAATTACAAACTAATACATTAAATTTAATAGTGATGTAATACATCTGGAAAATTACTCTCAGCGGTTGCTAGTTAACGAACCGAACTGAACATCACGAAAATACTACTAAGTACGTAAATATAATAAAAACCGTTATATCCGCTATTCATAAACATTACCGCACAATAATTGAACCGGTAAAAAAAACAATAAAAATTAATGACGCGTTTTAGTTCTATAACAAGCGGACTCGAAATGCTCTCGGCCTTCTAAATATAGAACGGACAATACGAGGAGGTCATGGGCCGAGAGGCAGGGGAGGCATCGGCGCAGAGAGGAGATCCCGAAGCCTCTCCACTTACATCGGATGGATGCTGAAGGGGTTTTAGTGGGTAAAAATCCCACATAACCCATATCGGGTATCTTATGAAGATTTCTAACTACACTAAAAAAAAGATTTCCTGAATATGAGAAAAAACCCGTGCTCATTAGTGGGCTGAAGCCAACGTTACTAACATAGTACCTATCTACTATACAATAGTAGATATAAAGACTTGTAACTCGTAACACACTCCCATCCCATATATGGTGTCGACAAGTCATCCACCACTGAGTCACAATTGAAAGGTCACTCAGACTCGTCTATCGGCTGACGTGCTCAGCGCCTGCTTCCGTTAAACACGTTTTACAGTTCTGTAACCAGAGTTACATTGTCCGTGTAGTTAAATCTAGTCTTACATTGTCCGTCTGTCGGTACGGCTCTATCCCTAAAACTGTAATAGGTAAACACATGGGCACACTGAGGAGTTCAGATGCTGGAATCCCGAAGATATTAGCCATGTTTTTCGAAAAATTAAATATTTTACACAATAGCTTGCCCTGGCTGCTAGCTGCCCCTGGATCCTCTTACCCCTTCCTCTGTTACATGATGTTAAAAAGTTACATATATGTATATTGCTATTCGCGATATAATATAAAATATCTAAAGAAAAATTATCATGTGAGAAACGCATTTTTGTATAAACAAAAGAATGTTCTATGGTAGTACGTACGGAACCCTTAAAAACAGCTCCTGCTTACAGTTAATAGATTTTATAATTTAATACCACACACGAAAATAGGCCCCATAACATAAACGCCGAATCAGATTACTTATGATTCAGAGTTTATTTATAAACACGTATTTTAAAAATGATAAATCTATTTCAAGAAAACTATTGTGTACTTAATGATATTTTGGCGTTAGTGACATTTTAAAAAGCTTTATACATTTTATAAAACTAACTGTGCTTAGCGGATTCAACCACGTTAATGAATTACTGATTTTTCAAAAAAAAACACATTTTCTTACATTTCCTAATAACGCTCTGCTCCTATTGATCGTGGAGTTATGTTATAAGCCTTATAGCCTACTTCGGTAAATAGACTATCCAACAAAAAAAGAATATTCAATTCGTACCAGTCATAGTTGAGTAGAGCTGTCAAACAAACAAACTGTTCAGGTTTATAGAATTAGTATAGATTAATAATATTTTTCTAAAGACTCAATATTTACAATTAAACATACGATTATGTATAACATTACGAAAATTTAAGACAAATATAAATAAATAACAAAGTTTATTATAATATTTATGCAAAATTTCAACTCCATGTCCTACGTAGTCTAATCTTGTAAGATTTGACCCGAACTAACCAACTAATATACTAACATACAAACAGCCTCTGCAAGGTAAACACAAGCTTGTAAATAGTAATCATCGTAAACAGTAATGACTGGCCGGTTGGTCTAGTGGTTAGTGAACCTGACTACTACACCGGGGGTCGTGGGGTCGATTCCCACCCAGGTCAAACTTTTCTGTGTTGAGCAGGAATGTTTTTTCGGTGTATCTGGGTGTGTAATAGAAATATCTATTTAAGTATATATTTAAAAGGATATATGTCTGTATGTTTATCGGTTGTCTGATCACCATAGCACAAGCTAACGCTTAGTTTGGGGTCAGAT
>DWJZ01007976.1:0-11692 GCA_018249125.1 Asbolis capucinus
ATTGCCAGTAGGCAGAGACCATTGAACGGATCTCAATGAAGTTTAGCACAGAGATATGTTGGAACAGAGACACAGAAGTATGTTATAGTCTGGAATAACAAATATTCTATCTATCAACACATGAGTAGGGCGAAGCCGCTGACAGGAACTGGTATTGTCATATTGTCGCGTAGATTCAACTGCTAACGAATTTCGACGCGAGCTGTCAGAGCTACGGGGCTCTGTGGGAAATGGTCGGACTATCGAAGCGGAGGTGAGCAGGCTAGAAGAAATTGAAAAATGTTTGAATTTACAATGTTCCTTCGAAATTAGGGGTATATAAGGCGGTCGGAGATATGGAGCGAGTAGTTCTGGAAAGGAGAGAGAAGAAAAGTTAAATTAGAAGTGCTATTAGTGCTATTAGTGTACGGTGTCACGAGTATACTGACGTGAGGACAGTGCCGTTAGTGCAGTGACGCGAATGGTGTGCCGCTAGTACAGTGCGCGAGTGTGGCGAAATGAGTGCGGAGACATTGGCGCCCGTGGTTATCCTGAAGTAAGTTTTAAATAAAGAGATCATTTACAGAAACCAGCATATTCCTATCCCTAATCCTCTGCCGTAACAATATTATGGAAGCGTCGGTCTAGAACGATCAGTCGTGCTCGTAGCGAATATTTGACGTCACAGATTTATTAGTAGTAGCACTCGATTTATGTTTAAAACACGTGTATAGCAAATGGCAATGTCATGCTGCGGTGGAAGCACCTCATTTAACCTCTTGTTCCCGGAAAAAAGCAAAAACACAACACTCAAGTTGAGACGCCCCTGCTCTAATTCACGTGACAAGATATTTATCTATCCTACAAACGCGACTTGGGTTCGAGGAATGTTCGTTTTCGGCCTTCTTTTTTAATTATCTATCATCTGTTATCATCCGCTTAAAGACAGACTTCGTTTTTTTAATTATTTTTTAATTTTAATAATTAAGGACACTACTACAGAATTACTAGAATTAATATTTTAGACGTTTTATTTCGAAGTAATTACAAAAATAGGTCCTTGTTGTTTGAAGTTAATACATTGAAATCTAAATCAAACTAGGGAACATGTATATCAATTTATTCATTCGGACACTATCCTGAGTACATCATATTTTTCTTCTCCTGTAGATATCATCTGAGGCAGTCTAACAAAACAATAACAACAGCCGGTGAGCACCCAGTGTGGTGGCGCTGTCGTCGGTTCACCAGAAATAAAATAAAAGGAGTAATAAATGTAGTGGTTAGTCAAATAGACACAACACCTGTTTTGGTTCCAGGTAAAAAGTACGGACACGTGCTGACTACACTGTGACCTTTATCCTGTTACAATATAATATAAACCTGTGCGCTTTAAAGCTGTTACAGTGTTTAAACCGTCCCAACGAGCTCACGCTCACAGTCAACAAATCAAGTTCAACCGAACATTGTTTGCACGGTACACCCCGCACGCCGGCCCGCGCCCCGCGCCGTCGTCCTCAAATATTTCCAAACCCACCCTAAAACCTACTTGCGCAGCGTCCACTAAGCTTAAAATAAATTAACAATTTACACAGGCGGCCTGTTTGCCATCAATTACATCGAGCTCGGGCGCAGGCCTCCTCAGATCGGTCCCGATCCCGCTCTGCGCCGATGTTTGCAGGCCATTAGAAGACGAACGCCGGGTTCGGGCGGCGACAACGAGGTCACATCGGATTACACCACTGTTATTGAAGAATGCGATGAGCGTCAATATTGTCCTGGAAATAAGGAGCGACTGGTCTCGTTCAGTTTTAGCCATAAAAAAGTCATGAGACCCTGTTTTCTTCGAAGGGGCCATCATCTAAAAATTTCCGAACTTAGAACTAAGCCACTTTGCGAAAATTTTGGCAAATGTGCAGGTTAATGTAATGATTGGACCACTCTACAAATATGAATGTATTCATCGTTTGCTGTTGAAACATCACACTTACTGAAACCCGAGCATTGCGAACACAACTCGACGGAAATTAAAAAGCATCACAAAAGAAGTTCAAAGCTCAACTTTAACCCAGATACTAGCGCGCGCCCGCCACCCCCACCTCACCTCCCCTCCGAATTAGCCCCGCGAGCCGAACAGCCACACTTACATCCTTCAAAGGGTACTTAACTTCCTATTCGTACTAAACGAAACAAAACTTGTTTCCAATTCCTTCCGAGCTGTTGATACCGGCGCCGAGGAGCCATAAAGGCGCTGCGCTCGCCGTTTTGTTATTATACTTGAAACTTTTTTGACAGCTCTCCATGTTAATGCAATTGTAATAATGAAATATTTTGTCTTGAATGAGAAGAATAGACCAGGACGGCGCCGCTCGCCTCACGAGTCAAAGGCCTGGCAGCCTGGCAGCGGGGCGCTGGGGGCCCGTTAGCCGCCAGCGCTGGTCGTCACTACCTGGCAGACAATACACACATTTTTATTATTCCTTAAAGAAAGTATTTACTAATATTATGACGATAGCTGCGCATTACTTATCCTGCAGGCAATATAACTCGCAACAGGCGACGAGTGTCGATAATATATTGCGACATTTCGTATGATATTCCTTTGAGATAAAGTTATGTCAAATTAATAAAATATTTTATAACTTCGTAGGGATAGGGGTAATACGGGAAGGGGTGCATTAAGGACAAAATCTGAGACGACGTACAGAATTACAAGCCAGTAGCGACGACATAGTTTCACAAGTTTAGGGAGAAGACGATCAATTAGTCCGAGGTACTAAGCATTCATTAGATGTAACAACAAAATCAAGACTCGACTTTAAAATACAGAAATATTACAGTTTACACATTTACTTCTCTTATCGAAAAAACAGTTAATAAAAAAAACATCTTCAGCAAATGAGATACAAAATCTTTAAAATTACTGTCCAACTGGACATTAGGCCGAACTTTACTGGCAATAACATGACAATAAAATTTTATTCCGAAACGTGAAAAGATGTTCTCAGTTATTATGTGGTTGTGATAAGCTCGGTTGCCCAACCACCTGCGTAAAAGTGTTGTAGGATTACCTAGGACCGAACCTATGAACTCCGTGCTTTTGTCTTGTTCATTATTGACCATAGAAAGCCACGAGAAGTTGATGTTAGGAGCGTACAATAAGCTCAGTAGCCTATTACATCAGAAAACTTTAATATAAAGTTTCACATCAACTAGACGCAGGCGCAAGTCGCTTCCTTGAGACTTGTGGACCTTGTTGTGAAAGCTCATCATGTGATGTAGACATTAGGTGAGGCGACCCGGAACCGGTACTTCTAGATTAGGTTATTTTAATACGATGGTGGGCTCGTCTTACCTTTACTACTTGTAATAACCTCAAAATGTACATATCCCCTCGCGTTGCGGCGAGAAGGGCTACAGTGACCGAAAATGAAACGAGGGAATTAGGAAGCGGGCAGGTCTCGGCGGCTTCTGTATTCGGTAATCATTTTATTTATGCACAAGGGCTAGGAAGGTTGTAGTAACGAATTTCTTTTTCTTACAGGTAAATATCTGGCTGCCGTGCAACATTCTGAGTTTCACCTGAGGGTAAAGTATTATAACGGCCAATATTATTTTCAAATTCAACTTGTTGTCTGATATTGTGATTTGCAGTTGTTGTGAAGGTTAAATATGAGTCTTTGTAACAGGTGTTATCGGGGCGCGACCTTATCGACTCAGATTTTGTACGTTACTTTCTTTTATTGTTCGGAGAGGAGCGAGGAGCCTCATAATAACACGCTTTATGCATCGATTAAGCCCTTATCGTGGAACACCCTTTTCTCAATAGCACATTCTTGGATACACTAAAGATTCCTTCTTCGAATCTATTGATTATAGACTCTTCTCTTCAGTCGATAAGGTCGCTATTCACTCTGCTGCTCTCCAGACTCTTATCTGATTTACGATCAGGTGTGGGCGCTTGCCGTGTGCCATTCTTCTATTCACCCATCTGTAGGTAGATTAGAGGAAACCCAAAACGTTTTGTAAAATGTGTCCTGCATTCCTGACGTCTATTTCAGAGTCAAAACATTGCTGTGCATCTGGAAACGTTTTCAGTGACGAATCGAGAATGTAAGCAAACATTGTAGTCACAATATTCGCGGGTTATTCGTTGGTTCCACAGGATATTATCATTTCAAAAGACATAGTTAGCTCGTATTGTACGAAAAGATACAAACAAAGTAGTTTTGATCGAGCGTTCGGTATTATTCAAACAATAATCCCAACTTCCCCGCCGTCAGTAGTTCGGATTCAGAATACATAGTGAATTAGAGGTGCGCGCGGTGCGGCGTGATAGCTGGTGCTGGTGCTGGTGCTGGTGCTGCGCGGTACGGGGCGCGCGCGCGGGGTGATGGATGCCGGGGACAGTGCGCGTGGCGTGGTGAGTGATATGTTCTACACACAACAAGACAAGACAGACAGAACAAGTGGCACTTTACATTTTTAAACTGAAACGTTATTTGACATACATTGATCGGGGTCGAACTAGTTCGTAGGTATACAAAGTTTGCGAATCTATTCGCTGTTTCGAAATAATTTATTCGTACTACAAAAAATATAACAAGTATTGAAAATGATAACGTCCACCGACAGTATTTTGGAGCTGAGTGGTATGTATGATGGCGTGAACAAGTTCGGGATGGATTAAAGCTACAGGTAGCGCATTCCTCTCCTCCCGCGCCGCGCACCGCCGCGCACCGCCCGCGCCGCGCTCTAAACACTCCTTCATAGAAAGCGAATATGAGCAAGAAATGCCGCGACCGTTCGACCGCCGCCCGACATTACACAATAATAGAAACGTGTAACTTCACATTCTTTGGACGTTTTCGGGATGAAATGTGCATTCGGGCCCGTTAGGGGTGAGGTCGGGGGGTGGTGTCGTTCATTGTGTAGCCGGCTCGGTCGGCTGCGGCGGCCGCGACCGTCTGCGCCAGTTCAGTAGCTTCCGACCTCCGGCGAGGGAGGGTTGTGCGTTCCTCCCTCTGCCGCTATACGGTCTACTCGATCCACCGCCAGAAAGTGAAGTTTGTTTCTGTACTTTAATATCTTAGTTTACGAGTTACTTATTCTTCAAAATATTTAACATTATGGCTGGAAATGTTGATTGTAATATTATTAACACATCCTACTACGAGTTGGTATCGTTTAGGTCCTCGAAGGTTCCTTACTTAAAACATCTGACACTTGTGGACGCGAAGCTGTTTCACAGCTGTTAGGTAAGGGAGGTGGATGTTTATCATGCTTATTCTAATTTTATCTAAATCTTATTTTGCAAACAAATATAAGGTTTGTTAGTTGAGTGCCATGGAAGTAATGTTCCTCGCGATCTTGTGTCTCTGCATGTCGCCGGTGCTATTACAGAATCATACATATAGTTGGCGATATTTCCGTAGACATTAAATTTACTCCCATAAAATTTAAATCTGGTGATACCCAGACAGGGAGTCAATTAGTTTCAGCTAGTAATGTTAGTCCAGATGTGAGTCGTTAAATTCATGTGGATCCTTTATGAGTGAATTCATTCATTCTCCACACGTGACCACTTGACGGTAGAGACTTGTTCAGCCTGTTGAGTAGTTGTGCTCGATGAAAGGAAATACCTTCTTATAGATTTGTTTCTGAGAGAGAGCACGTGAGTTTTGTTACGGAAGTAAAGAATTTTAATGCGTTTTAGCAATCACAGCGTTCACTATCTTGCTAATTGACATTCGTCCAGCATCTTGTGCTGCTCCAATTAAATTGTGCATCATTTAGACAAAAATGGAATAGAAACACACATGATATAAGATTTTTTTCTCAGCCAACCTCTCTAGGAGTTAACTCACTCATTTTGGAGTTGAAAAATACAATATTTACTTTAGAAAATATTCTGCATGGATGGAAGAATGGAAGCATGGCATGCTTATCTCAATGTCATTACTTCTATCAAAATACAAGTGTTTACAAGGTGTTTACAATTGGAGATAGGCATAGACATTCAAACCTGAAGACCGCTCGGTGTTGCCATAGTAGGTACACTATTTTTATTTAATTTTATATTCCCACAATATATATTCTGTAGCTATTATGAAACATTAAATGTTTTTGAGCCAAAGGGGATATATTTATTCAAGTGTTGTAGGAACCTATTGGATTTTGAAGGTTAGCTTTTAGATTATGTTAAGGTTGTATGTATGATCCCCCTTCGCTGGCCCCGTGCTAGCAGCTGTAGAGGATAAAAAAATACAGATACATACATAGGAAATTCCCGAGTGAGTGGGATAACCTTTGGTTGGGGATTAGGGTGGCTGGATGCAAGGATAAAAAAAATTTGTTCGTTTGAACATGCTAGTGATCCAAAATAAACCTAATTTCGAATGTCTGGTGGTAAAAAATAATGGTGGAATTTTGAAAATACCAAAACAATTGAAAATACCAAGTGTATGAATGCATCTAATTATTATAAGTCAAAATTAATTTAGTCATTTAGGTATTAAAATACACTTATGAACGTCAACATTTTTTTGGATCTACCACCGTTTCAGAAAGGTGCTATGTCTTTTGAGGAGCAGAAACGGCGAGAGAAACTCCTCAGCTATAAGGATAGACATCAACATAAGCTAGATCAATAGTCGGGTTAAATCATAATTTAACTAGTATTGTAAGAAATTTCGTTATTTTGATGGTTGTAAAAAGATCTAAATTTCATTTACTAAGTAGATATGTTAAATGCATTTAGTCTTCACCTAATTTATACTGAAATTTGTTTTAGCTTTCACAACCGAACACCAAACCCACACAAGTTGCGTCTGAATTTAAGTGCACGTCGCATTCGTCTTTTGCTAAATTAAAACACAAAATGAACATTCCGTTCGACGCGCCCCCCGAGCCCCGGAGTCCCGGAGCCCGACACGACAGCTCGATAACAATGTGACGAATGAAGAGCTCGTCTTCATTACTGAACGTACAACTGACGGGTACAAGTTATGAATAGCGTGTTACGTTCACTCTGTAAACAAAAACATCTTCGGCTACCCGCACTGGGTTGGTCAGCGAGCGCAGCGCCGCCGCGCCGCGCCAGCAGACAACGGTCCTCTCAGTATTTATCTCCCGCCGTGTTTGCACAAGCTGAGCCGCCTCCTATAATTCAATTAAAATAATTATGGAAGCCGTTTCCTTATCGATGGATAGGTACTTTCATTTATTATGATAAAACCTCTAATCTGCAGTTCTGTTACGAGTTACTAGGTTATTATGCGACCGTATTAAGTTTGGTGGAAATTAACAATAACGTTCTTAATGACACTGTCTCGCTCGTACTTTAAACACGTAACAATGGAACATCGAACAATATAACATTTTGACTATCTTGTCATGTATTCAGTGCAATAGTCGTCCATATCAATCATTAAATTAATACTGTCCGGGAATACAATGAATATAACAATGTTGATCCAGCGCTGCAGCGTCAACTCTTTCCACAAACCGAATCACAAATTTTAAAATATTCAATGATAACTATTGGATACTATTACAGTCTTAGTGTCATATTGAACTGAGAACATTTTCCGAAATAGGTATTTTCTAATATATCATCATTTCGTTGGATAAAAAGTTTCTTTCATAATATGAGATTCACTACGTATAACTGAGGAATCATGATTTTTTTGGTTCCGATTGAACCTGTACAGTGGCCTCAGCAGTCGCAGTATTGCGCCGATGACCGCGTACGACATGTGCGACGTACGAAATAATACGCAGACTATCGTGTACTGCTGATCGCTGATTGCCATTTATTGGCGAGAATGTTGTTGCATTCCGGAAATTTACTCGGAATATTTTATAGGATGCATTGAGTTGTTTGTGTACTATTCGGTGTTCAGTTATCTTAGACAGTTCGAGATTGTGCTTGTAGTGCGTTCTAACTCTTCGAGGCCACCTGGCGACCTCCTGGCGAGCTCCAGTTCGAGTCTGTCCGACTCGCGTGTCATAGTGACTGGAGGCTCGGTGGTCGTGACCATTACCCGACTTGTCTGCTCATTTGACGAGTGTTTCGATACAACAACTGTGGCCGCTGCTCAATGAAATCAAATTTCTCAGACAACAATGTATGTGCTTCATTCCTTACTTACATTCACTAAATGGGTAGCCATGTTACATAGGCATTATGAAAATATTAGTATTAAATCCCGGAGTATGTTGAAGGTATTTCGTGAGTACGGTGTAGCAGTATGAGAGGGTTAGTAGGCTGTAATGTTAACTTCAAGGAACTTACTAAAAGCCTCGAAACAAGCAAAGTAGGTAAAGGAAGAAAGGCTTTCGCTTCTTTCTTTATTTTTTGTTTAAAACTCTGCGTTCAGTTTTAGTAAAAGTGAGCAAAGTGTTAGCAGCATAATGAACAGTGTTTGTGTGTTTAGCGGCGGTCGCCACGGCGGCGGTCGCCACGGCGGCGCACGGCCAAGCTCAGCGAGCTGACATTTACGTGATCACCGTAAACACATTTTACCCCTCCAAAGCAGCAAATATCCGCGTAAGGTTAGAATTTTAGAATTAAGAATTTTGTTAGGAAATATTTTTGACCTACATTATAATAGTAAATTCCGTGATTACTTCTTCCGATATAGTATGAAGAGGTACTGAAATAATCATATGGGGATGTAGTACTAGTAACTTGAGGAAAGAGGCTCCCGTAGAAGAGATAAATGATGTCAACTGACGCTATTAATGTCGGACCATTTCCACAAGTCCTAGCTTTAACATAAGACCCTTTAAAGCTCCCGCCCAGCAAGTGGAACAGTGCCTGTTTATTAATAACGGCGGATTCTTTTGTTTAAATATTCATGGATTTAGAGAGTATTTGTGGGTGGTAGTACGCATTCCGGATTTAATACAAAGATTCGACTCTCGACTAAATGATTTCAGAACAGTTGCCGATTAATTCATTTTATTTTCCACCAATTTATTGTAACGTGTTATAAAATTATGACAAAAAAAAAATTAAAAAAAATAAATGTTCCTATATAATAATAAATAAAGATCTGAAAATATTGGTACTAAGATAGTGAAAGATAAGTGTTTTTACTGCGTGTGTCTGATCCACGAATAATCATTGTTTTTTATCGTAATGTCTCACCGTGTTACAGAAATTGATGGAAACTAAAACGGCAATAATAAGTGGCAACTACTGGAGTCCAGTTTAGATTCTATTCCGATCCCATTCAAAACGAGAATAGACCGGCTGATATGAGGATGCTGGGCCATCCTGCAGCCGCGGCACCAGCACCTGGCCAGCCTACCCGACACTATGATCACAGTTTGTAACCAGTCGAGCTTGTTTGTTCACAGCGGCACTCGGTGCACACGGTCCAGCCACTTTGTGAGCAAATTCCCAGTTATCTTACCAGTAATATTCTGTTCTGGCTTCCCTCCGGCGACGATTGATCGCTAAGTAGTTAATGGGCTGGAGGTTCGGGGCTGGTGGTGGGTTTTTAAAGTTTTCGATAGCGACGTTATTTGTATTCGTGTTTCGAGTATTTTCCACTGAAAACAAATACTTGAACTTTTAGAGGATTTTATATTCGTACGTTCTAAAAAACGACTGCAGCGTTTTAATGAAAACACCGCCCCACCGACACACCTGCTAGGTTTATTTGTTTATTCAATACACGCCAACAGCAGTACACACAATACTTCTCTTATAATAGTATCCATTATATGCTTTTTTCTTTTCTGTTCTGTGTGCCAGTTACAGGTGTGAATAATATTTTATGCGTTATATAAGAATATTTATATATTATAGAGACATCCAGCTGTGTCCGATTCTGTCGGCATGTTTTCACTTTGAATCAGAATGTCGCAGTCTGGTGTCATTCATCGACACATTGTTTAACATGACAACATCGTTACCGCATCCCCCGCAGCTAATACAGCTGCGGTGCACGCTCAGGTGTGACCGTAATATCGGACTAACAACACAGGCTTCCTCATCCAGCCCGCCGCGGCCGGCGTCGCGCGCTCGGCGGCGTGCTTGTGACGTGCTCACTTCATTTAATATATATCACCTTTATCACGTCAAATGTAGAACATGTAGCTCCGTCATCACGCAGAACCGATTCTATTATTATCCTGTGACTAATGATAATAAGTTACTCGTTACTTTAAATTGTTACTGATATTATAAATGCGAAAGTAACTGCGTCGGTCTGTCTGCTGCGTCTTGTTTCGCCGTCGACGAGGGACGACGAGAATGTCCGCACAACGGCGGCGTCTGTACCAGCAACAGTCACAGTTGCATTTATTATTATTCATTAATAAATATGAAGTATATCCAATTACAAAGTACCTACAACGGACACTCGGAATGTTTTGTAAAAATATTAAATCTTAGAACATATAACATCCTGTTGTCATACAACATAATAAAAACAAAATAGTTAACAGCGTACCCACTTAGTCAAAAGATATTGATATACATATCTTTTATCATCCTTGCAGCGAAGGACTGGAACAAGTTGTCCGCGTCGGTGTTACTGGTCAATTACAATGCAAATATCTTCAAGTCAAGCATGAATAGGTTTCTACTAAGTCAGTGCGCTGTACCATCAGACTTCATCGCTTCTTACCATCAGGTGGCATCGTAGTCAAGCGGTAACTTATCTAAGGTCAAATAAAAAGATGAGTCGCTCGTTAGCATCACCATACACCATAATGATGTCATTAACAATGAGTTGCTCGTATTGACATCGCATTAAACTAGTAAACAGTAGCTGCTGGAGCGCTACAGTTTAATTTGATCGCTGGCATTAATAAACCGTCCGCTTGGAGTGGGTCCTCGCTGTGTCCGGACAATTCCTTCAATTTTAATTTCGTATCGGCCAAAGGCTACTCGTTGCTTATTCAGGCTTTTAAAATAAAAATATTTTGACTTCTTTTAGATGTGATCCCAGTCGCAAATGAAAATATAACCCCATTTGATCGCTCACGGAGCAGCAATCCACGCGTGCCGAGATCGTACGGGGGCAATTTGTAAGCGTTGCAGCTGTTAAACTTGGCTAAATGAATACACTACCAGTTCATAGATACCTTAGTCGAGGAAAACATGCAGCCCGGGCTTAGATTGGTCGAGGATATGATTTTACTATTGAAAGTTGATAGATCATCCAAAGGTGGCCAGTGCCCACACAGCCATCAAAAGCCTGCGGCCCGTGAGCGCCTCCTGCCATCTAGCGTGAAGGGCGTCTCGTACGGGCATCCTCGAGCGCCATAGGAAGCTGCAGGCAATCCTTATCCCGCACCAGCGCGGTTGTTACTAATAGAAATTGTAGTATGACATTATCACTTATTGTCCTCGCTTTAGCTTTTTAAAATGATAAAAGCAATCGAGGACTTCAATTTAGAATTAAATTATAAAATAGAGGGCAATTTAAAATAGAAGAGTCCTCTTGTGGAACTCATGGAATCGTGTGACGTGTCGTGTGGCCCCGAGTCACAGGTCAGGGTATGACGTAGCCGCATCAATGGAGTACAAACATCAACCAAACATCCGCACTAGCTCTGTGTTTGATCAATGAAATCTTTAAAAGTTTAAAATAAATATCCTTAGGTAAGAAGAAATGTTTTAATACTGAATACTGCCCTCGCTTCGCTTCGGAAGAACGAGTTACCAGAAAAAAGAAGTTATTGCATCATAACT